>JAKSZT010054377.1:762766-787309 GCA_026826555.1 Tolypeutes matacus | reverse complement strand
TTATGTCTTTCATAAAGTTTGGGAAGTTTTCAGTTGTTATTTCCTCAAATATTCCTTTTGCTCCATTTCCATTCTCTTCTTCTTCTGAGACACTGATAATGCATGTGTTTGTGCATTTTGCATTGTCATTCAATTCCCTGATTCTCTATTCCATTTTTCCTTTCTTTTCTTTTTCTGTTCCCTCATTTCCAATTCGGATATTCTGCCTTGAAAATCACTAGTTCTGTCTTCAAGCAATTCAAATCTGCTCTTACGTGCCTCTATTGTATTTTTAATCTCATCCATTGTGTTTCATTCTCATAAGGTCTATTACTTTGCTTCTTAGACTTTCAAATTATTCTTTATGGTCACCTAATGTTTTCTTTATATTCTTTATCTCTTTAGTCTTATTTTCTTTCAATTTGTTGAATTGATTTAGGACAGTTGTGTGATTATCATTGATTAATTGTCTTAAATCCTATATCTCTTCAGAATATTTGTTTTTTTCCTTAGTCAGGGCCATCTCTTCCTGTTTCTTAGTATGCCTTGCAATTATTGGGGGATGACCAGGCATTGAAATAGTTTGGTGAATTTACTTTGATGGCCAGTTTCTCACCAGTGCCTAATTTGTTTTGGCTGCTCCTCTTTGATATTTGGTTCAACTTATTCTGTCTTTAAAATGCCCAGCTTAATTTATCAAAATCATACCAGGGACTAACTAATGGGCACAGATTTTTTTCCCCCAGGAGTTCAGGTAAAGAGAGCCCTTAGAGTGGTTTTTCTCTGTGCAGTTTCCAGATCTGACAGCAGATGGTGTTCATCAACGTACCTTTCCATAAAGGTGTTTCTTTCAAACTCCCCTTTCTTGTATTTTGATCTGACCAGAGCTGAGTTTCAAAGCAGGCTCTGTGGCCAAATTCACTGAAGAAAACCCCCCGACTCTCTTTCCCTTTTCTCTTTTAACAGGTGACAGGGAAGAAGATATCTGTTCCTCTCTCAGTTGGCTGCAGGGCCAAGGGTTTTATCCCAAATATATATCTTAGGGTTGGGAGTTGAGAGCCCTTCCCTGCTGCCATGGAGTTTTAGTAACTTATGTTTGTTATTTCAGATTGTTTGTCTCTCTGTCCCTTGCCCTCCTGAGTTATGTAGCACTGTCTTGGTCTGCTGGTCCCCAAAGCAGTTCCCTCAGTCAGCTTTTGGCCCTTTCACCATTGTTTTTGTGAAAGAGTTGAGCCCTGCCTATGTAGCCTGATGCCATCTTTCCAAAACTATCACACTGTGTTTTATTTATTTTTTAATATTGAGTGTACCAACAGTTTATATATATATATTTATTCATTTATTTATTGTTAAATACAGAGTTCCCTCATACCCCCTTATTAACATTTTTTCATTAGTACGGCACCTTTTTTACAATTAATGAGAAAATATTATGATTGTAATAACTATAGTCCATAGTTTACATTAGGGTTCACTGTGTGTTGTATATCTCCATTGTTGTTTTTATTTATCTTTTTATTCTAGTAACATATATATATATATATAACCTAGAATTTCTCCTTTAATCACATTGAGATATGCAATTCAGTGGTGTTGATTACATTCCCAATATTGCATTACCATCACCACCATCTACCACCAAAACTTTTCAATTATCCTAAACATAAATTCTGTACCAAATATGTATTAACTCCCCATTTCCTACCTCAAACCCAGCTCCCTCCTAGTAAACTGTATTCTACTTTCTGACTCTATGAATTTGAACAACATTGTTTTGATCAGTCACTTGAAGAACTGGAGCTATGTCTCAGTGTATGTATGCAGTATATATACTAAAAATATTCTACACTGATAATTATAACTCCTGCTTAGATAAAATCTTCATAAAAGCATTTGTTATAGTGTGCCTGTTCTTGCTAGTTGATACAAGAACTAGTTGATGAACATAGCAGAATGGCTAAAAGGTAAAGTACCCATCATATAATTTAAGGTTTTATTGTAATAGTGCAAGAAAAATAATAATCGGACTATGTGTTTTAAGCAACAGACTATTTGTGTACAATAGCAATGAGGGTTTAATGTCTATGGGTGAGGAATATTGTCCACTGTCATAAAGTAGTACACACTAACATAGGATAGACATAATACAAAGTATGAGATCAAAGCACCTAACTAAGCTGGTGAACTGGGAAAGATAGTGCAGGCACAATTCACCTCCTACTTAGTGATCATTGATATGTAAGGAGCCAAGTCTAAGGGAAGAATTAGTCAAGGTTAGAATGCAGCAAAATTTGTGCTGAGAGACTTACCTTCTTCTGCCTCTGTCACATGGTGATCTGTATCCTTCTGTCTCCTTCTCCCTCTGGCTTTCTGCTTCCTTGTCAAGATTCCTGTTTTTATTAGGAATTCAGTCAGAAGTCTTTATCAGAACTCATCTGATTCTATTCAGCCTTATCTTAATAGGATCCTTGAAGATTGTATTTACAAAGAGTTCACACCTATGAACTGCAGGTTAGAATGTGAGTATGTATTGTGAAGGAAATGATTCAATCCCCAACAGAGTTGAAGGTGAGCATTTAGTCCATGGGACTGTCACCCAGATTATCCTGGGTGATGTTCCTGGGGTAGGAGGCGTCATATCAATGGAAGGAGAAGAAACAGCATGGTAACATCTGTGCACCTGCACAAAAGCTCCTTTATCTGGAAGATGGTAGCAAAGTAAGTTGCTCCTAAAATGCAGTTAGTAATCAGCTACAGCTATTTAAATCCCCAGTCTGGGGACTCAGGATACCAGAAGATCATCTTGCAACATCCTTGGAAGAATGGAATGAAGAGACTGCCCAATTGCAGTGAAGATTCATGAGTAGAGCACTCCAAGCTGTGGAGACTGGTGCACATCCCCTCCAGCAGCAGAAGTTGCCTTGGGAGCTGTTCCCTGGCGGGAGTTGAGTTGGAAAATTCACTTCTCAGAAAAGGGGGAGGATTATATAAGATCATTTTTCTTTGAAGTTGAACAAATGTAGGGATGATATTAATATCAGACCAAAAAAAAAACAAAACAAAACAAAACAAAACAAAAAAAATCCATTCTACTAAGTGAAAGAGACGAGACACAAAAGTACTACATATTGTATGATTCCATTTATGTCAAATATCAAATGCAAATATAAATCAATTTATAAAGATGAAATTAGATTAGTAGTTATGTAAGGCTGTGGAAGGAATACTAAGGGACACGGAGTCTTTCTTTTTGGAGTAATGAAATTGTTCTAAAATTTTTGAGATGATGAATGTATAACATTGAGATTATAGTAAAAGCCACTGATTATATACTTTGGATAGAACATATAGTATGTAAATATATCTCAATAAAACTGTTGAATAAACAAATAAATAATTGTGCAAGAATAACCAGACATAGCAGCTATGTACAGCAGGGGAAACAGAGAGAAATTGAGAGGTGAGGAAATTTCTTTGTCTGTTATTATTGAAATAATGAAAATGCTCTGATAATGATTGAAGTAATAAATGCACAACTCTGTGATTATACAAATACCATTGATTGAACATTTTGGATGAATTGTATGTTTTATTGATATCTATCAATAAAATTGATTTGTTTCTAAAATTAAAAAATAAAAAATGGGTAAGGAAGAAATGTTGGGGTTCCAATTTCAACTAATGATTAGTAAATCCAGCTGGCTAAAGTCCAATCCTAAGAACAGTTAAAATTTGAACCTATCCAAGTCAGAAAGAGGTTAGCAGCCTCCATTTTAACTATGTCCCTGGCATGAGGGAAAGTGTGGCTGATTGACAATCACAGTGACAATAGGAACTGGCTTCTTTCCACCCAGGTTGGATTGCATCCCCAGCTTAGGCTTCAACCCCACTTACAACAGGGAGGGAGTTGATGGGACTTGTAGCAACTTTGTGGGATAACTGCAAGTGCATTTGGCCTACATGGACTAGCATTTGGGCATTTCTGTGGGTCCATCCCCATCCCTGACTGGGCAGAAGGGACAGTGCTCTCTCAGCTTCTCTGGCAATTGAAAGCACTTTTGGCCTGCCCAAACTAGATTAATGGACATGTCTGTGGCTCCTTCCCCACCACCGGCAGAGCAGAAGGGGAACAGTGCTCCCTTACTCTTTCTGGTAAGTCACTTTTGGCCTGCACTGACTAGATTACTGGACATACCACAGGAACCATTCCCATCCCTGGCAGGGGAGAAGGGGAGCTGGTGCTTCAACAACCTACCTGGGCAACTGTGATCAGTTTTGATTCACACAACTTAATTTGCTGCCCACACGTGTCTCTCTGCCTATCACAGGCAGGGGAGGATGGGACTTGGAGCCTCAGCAGTCTCTCTGGGCAACTACAGATGGACTTGTCCTGCATGATTTGGATTTTTGCACAGAGCTGCAGCTCCATCCCTACCCCTGGGAAGGGAAAATGGTAGGAAAAGCTTCATCAGTTCCTCGGGCAACATGGGCAGCATTGCCTCCACAATTTACAGTACCAACCACATCCTGGGCACCTATTTGGTAACAAGCAAGGAAGAAATGGCAAGAAACAGATGAAAAAGAGCTTAAACAATTCAGTTTGGCTAAACATGAGCCAGTATAAAGTTCCAAATTGAGTTCAACCAAGTATCAAAGAGGAGCTGTAGCACAAAGCAAGTCAAATAGAAAGCCCTAGACTAAAAAGAGAAAAGGGGCCAAGAATAATTTGAAGACATACATTGAAAAATAGCAGATCTTATGGGAACGAAAGGCCCAATAAATGAAATTAAAATTTCACTGGAGGAATGTAACAGCAGATTTGGAGAGACAGAGGAAAGGATCACTGACTGTAGCAGTTTGGCAGTTTGATATAGTTATGAATTTCAAAAATAGATATTGAATTATGCTTGTAAACTGTTAATGTGGGTATGATTAAGTTATGATTAGCACATTAACTGGGCCACGTCAGTAGGGCATTGAGCCCCTCTTTGGTGGGTAGGGAATCAAATATAAAAGTCATGGTAAAGGGCAGAATTGTAGTAGTTTTTTTTTTTTTTTTATATTTCTTCTTCATACTTCCTATAGATTCAAATAATGAATAATCTCACAATTCTGAATATATGCTTACCCTTACAACCCAGCAATTCTACATTTAGACTTACACCCCACAGAAATGAGCACACGTGTTCACTTAAAGACATGTACTAGAATTATGCTGCCCAATGTGCTAATTATTAACCACATGTGTTTTTGAGTTGGAGTTCTTATGTTGGAGTTTTGATGCTGGAGCCAGAGGAGGCTAGCAGATGGAGGAGCTTGATCGTGAGAAAGGAAAGAAGGCCCCAAGATAGATGAGCCATTCGCCTGATAGTATACAGCTGGCCTAGTGGAGTGAGGCAAAGCCTAGAGAGCCTCATAGTCTACAGCTGACCTTGTGGAGATAGCAGAGGAGCTGAACCGAGAGAAAAGTAAGCCCTGGGAAGAGAGGAACCCAGGAAGCCTGAACCCTTGCAGATGTTGGCAGTCATCTTGGTGAGGGAAGTAACTTATGCTTTATGGACTGGCAACTGTGGGCTTCTACCCCAAATAAATTCCCTTTATAAAAGCCAACAGATTTCTGGTATTTTGCATCAGCACCCCTTGGCTGACTAATACAGTGACCTGAAGACAGGGCCTCTGAAAGCAAAGATACAAACAACAGGTAAAGAAAAGAATGGAAAAAAAATTGAACAGTGTCTCAGGGAACTAAATGACAACAAAAGACATGCAAACATACATGTCATGGATATTCTAGAAGGAGAAGAGAAGGGAAAAGGGGCAGAAGGAACATTTGAAGAAGTAATGTTAGAAAATGTCCCAACCCTATGAAGAACATAGATAATGTGTCCAAGAAGCACAGGATACTCCCATCCAAATATATCTGACTAGACCAACTCCAAAACACATACTAAACAGAATGTCAAGTACCAAATATAAGGAGAGAATCCTAAGAGAAAAGAGATTGATCACATAGAAGTGATGCCCAATAAGATTAAGTGCTGCTTTCTCATCAGAAACCATGGAGGCAAGAGGGCAGTGGTATGATATATTTAATATACCACAAGAGAAAATGTGCCAGCCAAGTATCTTATATCTGGTAAGACTGTCCTTCAAAAATGAGGGTGAGTTTAGAATATTCACTTATAAAGAGAAACTGAAAGATTTGTTACCAAGAGACCAGATTTGCAGGAAATGCTAAAGGGCAAGCTACAGCCTGTGGAGAAAAGGCAGGAGAGAGGCTTGGAAGAGAGTCTACAAATGAGATTATATCAGTAAAAGTAACTTTTAAAAAGTGTAAAAAGAGTGGTGAAAAAGATATGACAGATAAAACTCAAACATCAAAATGAGTGAAATAAGAACTGCTTATACAGTACTAACATTGAATATTAATGGATTACACTCCCCAATCAAAAGACATAGACTGGCACAATGGACAAGAAAATTTAAGCCATCTATATGCTATCTACAAGAGACTCACCTTGGACCCAAGTTACAATTAGATTGACAGTGAAAGGCTAGAAAAAAATATTCCATGCATGCAGTAACAAAAACAAAACAAAAACAAAACAAAACAAAAAAAGCTGGAGGATCTATACTTATATCGGATTAAATAGACTTTAAAAGCAAAGGTGGGGGGATTGTGGGAACATGGCCTAAAGGTTAGGCAAATAAGGCTCAGCTCTCACTAAAACAATGAAAAAAGAACCAGAAGCTACCTTGGGAACATGCTTTGGGGTACAGAAATCCAGAACACGGCCCCAGTTGGGCGACAGGGTGGGCTGGGGGCGGGAAGACTCGCGTCGACCGGCTGGTGAATGGGCGTTGGGATGTGAGGCCGTACTCGGATCCTCAGTTGGGAGCGGCGGACTATAGCCGTTTCTCTAACACGTCGCCTTCCCCCGAGCGGCTCGGGCCAGTGAGGGAAGCAAATAAGCAGCATGTGAGATGTCAGAAATGCTTAGAATTTGGACATTGGACCTATGAATGCACAGGAAAAAGAAAATACCTACATAGGCCTTCAAGAACAGCAGAATTAAAGAAAGCTTTAAAAGAGAAAGAAAACAGATTATTATTACAACAAAGCATTGGAGAAGCCAATGTAGAAAAAAAGACCAATAAAAAAAGGTCAAAGAGTGTAACCAGTTCCAGTAGCAATAGCAGTGACAGTTCAGCCAGTGATTCTTCATCAGAAAGTGAAGAAACATCTACCTCATCCTCCTCAGAGAATAGTGACACTGATGAAAGCTCTTCTAGTTCATCATCTTCAGCTTCCTCCACAAGCTCTTCCTCCTCCTCTGATTCAGACTCAGATTCCAGCTCCTCCAGTAGCAGTAGCACCAACACAGATAGCAGCTCTGAGGATGAACCACCAAAGAAGAAGAAAAAGAAATAGAATTGCTTCATCCATATTGGACTGATGGACTGAAAACATTAAAGTGATTCTCAAAAGGAAATTTAAAATATGTTAAGGCCAAAAGGTTAACTGGTCAGACTTTCTAGAGTTCAAAAGTTTCTAAATGTTTTACGTTGTATGAGCATAAAGAGTGGATTATATATATAAAGACTTTTTTATTTTAAGGGGAATTTTGTTTTGCTTCTTTATCTTTAAAATATATCTCTAAATTTTATCAAAGCTGAGATCCAGTAAATCTGTTTTTGTGATGAAATTTATCTTTTATTCCCTGTAAAGTAAATGTCATATTTTGTTGTACATTAATGGTATGCATATATCAGACATGCTTTCAGGATAATGCATCAGATGATCAGACAATGAATTTCTAATGCTTTTGGCTACATATTATTCTGTAAGATTTAATACATTGTTACTGTAAGGTTATGTTTTCCTACTGTTAATAAATGTGCTCTATTTTTATGTTTACATTCAGAAGGTTTTTCTGACTTCTTGTCCTAAATGAAAAGTTTAAGGAACTTATTAATATATTTACAGCTTTTGAATGGTACAAGTTTTACATTTCTTGTTGTATCATTCATTTCCTTCTGGTTCCTTATGTTCTTAGAGTTACACTTGTCTGAGGAAAATCATTCTAGAGGAACCTAAAAAGGGGCAAAAAATAGGAAACTACTTAGGAGTCTAATCTTGGTGCCTTTTGATAAATTCAATGTATCAAAAAAGAAAGCAGCCAAATAAAAGGCTATCTTCAGTAAAAGTGATATAAATATCTTTGTGTAATGACATGCTATAAAAGGTACCATTAAAAGGAGAAAAGAAGGTAGGAGGAAGAGGTAATTTTTGCAGAAAATTAGGGCAATAACAGTTGGCTTTTATTAAAAAGATTTTTTTTTAATCTTTCATAAAGATTGCCTTTTGCCCTTTCTGCAGTTACTGTATGACAGTGTATATGGTGATTGGTCATCTATGACAATATATGAATGAATTGGATTAAATCTGGTGTGTTTACATAGCATATACATACTTGAGATCTAGCATAAAATTCAGGTTTAAAAGGAAATACTGCACAATATTTCTTAAAAGTAGAATACTCTGTGATGATGAGACTGTATGGTTTAACATCGCATTATTCTGTTATGTCTTTTAAACATTTTGGAAAGCGGTATCATTTGTAGAAAAATATTGGTTTGGGTTCAATATTGTAAAAACTATGAATGCTAAATCTTTTTTTGATATTTTTATAAGAAAGTAGTAGAAAATTACTTTTGAAGAAAATGGGCTTCTATTTAATCTTGAAATATATGTATGTTGTGAGTTTAAGGAGCCTGTGATTACTTGTAAAGTTTACAGGACAATCTGCTTTCAATGACTATAAATAAACTCTGAAAATGTAATTTCAAAGGCTCCATACAGAATGTACCAATTGACAGGTAAATTTAATAAATTAATAATTAAACTCAAAAAAAAAAAAAAAAAAAAGAAATCCAGAACACTTCTTCACAGCTCCTGGGAGACTTAGGGACAGAGAGACAAAGAAACTGAGGCAGCAAGCAGTGAGGTTTTAAACCTCCCAGCCACCAGGAAGGACTCATCTCCCCCCTCACCAAGACATTAAGCTAGGGTAAAACTCTTGGTGAATCATATCTAACTGAGAAGAGAACAGACATCTTCCTCCCTGCCAACTCCTTTGGATATATATATAGAACAGCAAGGTACTCTGAGTCATCTAGGAGGGTACTGCACAGATAGGTAAACCAGGGTAAAATTGTGGGTTGCCTGCCCCAGTGGCTGGAAGCAGCACATATACCCCAACCTCAGGGCTGATAGCCTAGGTGGAGCCACTAGCTCCTTGCTCCAAATGGAGTACAATGGCAGATTTCCTGGGAGGAAGAGGGGTCTGGGAGGGTAGAGAGTGGTTTCTTTGCAGTGAGTCGAATCAGCTGGGCCCTGTTTGAATATAGGAAGGGATTCTGACTCAGCAAGGAGAGGGGAGGGGGATCTTCTCAGGCAAGCTGTCACGCCCGACCACCTAGGTAAAGAGAAGAATTACATCAGAGAGGAGGAAGAGAAAGGTGGTTGATCAGCAGGACTACACAGACTGCAGGGAATCTAAACAGTCCAAGGGAAAAGGGGCAGATAGCCTTCTGAAAGACAGATTCGCTCAGTGGAAAAATTCCTGTCTAGCATATACGAGGTCCCTTGATTAATGCCTGGGTCTTCTTTGAGAAATAATCCCCTGGGATATCAGGCATCCAGCTGAAACTTTATGACAGGGAACATATAAATATTCTCTTTGTATTAGCTTTTCTTGTATCACCTATTTTATTTTATTTTTTAAAAAGGTTCCTTTTGTTTTGATCCTTATTTTACTCACTAGAACTTGGTTCAAACCTACAGAGGCAGGCAGCAGGGAGATTGATAGGTAAACACTAGACCCTGAGAAGATCTTTAGGGGTCTAGGAAAGAAGGTGGCTTTTTTGTGTTTATTTTGTGTTTTTAATTGTTTTCCTTCTTTCTCCTTTTTAAAAAATGATTTGCTGCTGTCTTGTTTCTTGTTTGTAGTGTTTCCCCTTCCTTTGTTTGTTTTTTCTTTTTTTCTTTCAATACTGATTTTCTCTACCTATGTTATTTCTTTTCACTCCTTCACCTTTATATCTTCTGCTTTCTATTATTCTTTCATTTCACCTCTTCTCACAATTTTGGCCCTTTAATTCATTCTATGTATTTTTCTCTCTGCTGTTTCTTGTTTCATTGTTTCTATTCCACTTTTCTATCTTATTCTTCTCTACTTCTTACTTGTGTTAATTTTTCAATTTCCTAGGCCTTGTATGGTTCCTCTCCTACCTTTTACTATTATTACTATTATTATTCCTTTTCTCTTCCTATTGCTTTCCTTTTCTCTGAACCTATTTTTTTCCCCCAAGGGAACATAGACAACAACAAGGAAATAGAATAAGAAGAACAAAGTGTCAAAGTGAAACCTTACCACATACAAAACAACAACAACACAATAAAACGACAGAATAGAGAGAGAAACTAATCAGCTGAATAAACCCATCAAGGTAAACTGATGCCTAGACACCAAAAAAAAAAAAAACTTACAAGACATACTAAAAAACAGGAAGACTCGGCCCAGCCCAACCAAAAAACTAAAAACCAGGAGGAGATGCAGAACATAGAACAACTAATCAGAGATATCCAAACAAATATCCTGAATCAATGAAGTGAAGGAAGAGGTTAAGGATATTAAGAAGACACTGGGAGAATATATTGAAGAAACTGTAAACATACATTAAAAGGTAACGGATATGATGGTGATGGATGACAAAATCCACGAAATCAAAAATACACTGGAAGCAGATAACAGCAGATTTGAACCGGCAGAGGAAAGAATCAGTGACGTAGAAGAAAGCACATCAGAAATCAAACAGATAGTAGAACAGATAGATAAAAAGATAGAAAAAATACAGCAGGAATTTGGTGATTTGAATCACAAAATGAAATGCTCCAACATATACATTATAGGCATCCCAGAGGGAAAAGAAGAGGGAAAGAGGACTGAAGGAATGTTGGAGAATAATGGCTGAAAACTTCCCAACACTATTGAAGGAAATGGACGTACATATCCAAGAAGCTCAGCATACACTAAACAGTATAAATCCTAACAGGATTACTCCAAGACATGTACTTCCCAAATTGTCCAATGCTCAAGACAAACAGAGAACACAGAAAGCAGCAAGAGAAAAGAGAACCATCACATACAAGGGAAGCTTGATAAGATTATGTGTTGATTTGTCATCTGAAACCATGTAGGAAAGAAGGCAGTGTTATGATATAGTTAAAGTGCTAAAAGAAAAAACTTCCACACAAAAATTCTCTATCCAAAAAGCTGGCATTCAAAAATGAGGGAGAGTTCAAAATATTCAGAGATAAACAAAAATTAAGAGACTATATCTCTAAGAAACCTTTTAAGAAATACTAAAGGGAGTTCTTCAGATCAAAAGGGAAAAAAAGTAGAAAAAGAGTTGGAGGAG
Organism: Tolypeutes matacus; assembly: GCA_026826555.1. NCBI lineage: Eukaryota > Metazoa > Chordata > Mammalia > Cingulata > Chlamyphoridae > Tolypeutes > Tolypeutes matacus. The sequence goes on along the minus strand of JAKSZT010054377.1, from coordinate 775,846 downwards.
AGTGTAAGAACAACTAAAACTATAAAAAGAGAAATAAAAACAACATATGACATGCATAAGCCTAAAGAAAATATGGCTAATGAAAGTAATTCCTTGACAATAATAACATTGAATGTTAATGAATTAAGCTCACCAGTAAAGAGACACAGATTGGTAGAATGGGTAAGGAAATATGATCCATCTATATGTTGTCTAAAAGAAAACCACCGTAAACCCAGGGAAACAAGGAGGCTGAAGGTGAATGCTTGGAAAACAATTTTACAAGCAAACACTAACCAAAGAAAGGTGGGAGTAGCTATACTAATTTTGGACAAAATAGACTTTAAATGCAAAGCTCTGGAAAGAGACAAAGAAGGACACTACATATTTATAAAAGGGGTAATCAATCAAGAAGAAAGAACAATCATAAACATTTATGCATGTAACCAGGGTGCCTCAAAATCCATGAGGCAAACACTGCAAAAATGAACTAGAGAAATAGATGCTTCTACAATTATAGTGGGGATTAAATACATCATTATCACCATTAGTCAGACATCTCAACAGAAAATCACTAAAGAAACAAAGACTTTGAATAATACATTAGAGGATCTGAAGCTAATAGATATATACAGAATATTACACCCAAATACAATGGGATATACATTCTTCTAGAGTGCACATGGAACATTTTCCAGAATAGATCACATGCTAGGTCACAAAATGAATCTAAATGAATTCAGAAAGATTGAAATTATGCAAAGTAATTCATCTGACCACAATGGAATGAAGCAGGGAATCAATAAGGGACAGAGAACCAGATCATGCACAATGATATGAAAGTAAACAATAAATTTTTAGACCAAAAGTGGGTCAAGGAGGAAATCACAAAAAGTCAGTAGCTACCTTGAAACAAATTAAAATGACAACACATCAAATCAAAACGGAGGGCATGCAGCAAAATTGTACCGAGAGGGAAATTCATAGCTATAAATGCCTATATTAAAAAAGAAGAAAGCTAAAATCAAAGACCTAACTGCACACCTGGAGGAATGAGAAAGAGAACAACAAACTAACCTCAAAGGAAGTACAAATACAGAAATAACAAAGATTAGAACAGAGCTAAATCAAATTGAAAATAAGAAAGCACGAGATAAAATAAACAAAACCAAAAGCTGGTTGTTCAAGAAGATTAATAAAATTGACAAGTCCTGAGTTAGACTAACAAAGAAAAAAGAGCGAAATTGAAAATACATAAAGTAAGAAATGAGGAAGGGATATCACCACTGACCTCACAGAAATAGAGTATCATAAGCAGATATTTTGAAAAATTGTATGCCAACAAGATGGATAATTTAGAGGAAATGGACAAATTCCTAGAAATACACAAGCAGCCTACATTATGAAAGAAGAAATTGATGAATTCAACAGACCGATCACAAGTAATGAGATAGAAATTGTCATCAAAAACCTCCAAACAAAAAGAGCCCAGGACCAGATGGCTTCACAGGTGAATCCTACCAAACATTCCAGAAAGAACTAACTACAATCCTGCTTAAACTCTACCAAAAATTAGAAGTGGAAGGAACATTGCATAACTCATTCTATGATGCCAACATCACCCTAATAACAAAGACAAAGAAAAATGTCACAAGAAAAGAAAACTACACACCAATCTTTCTAATGAACCTAGGTGCTAAAATACTCAACAAAATACTTTCTAATTTTATTCAACAATAAGTCACATTAATTACACACCATGTCCAAGTGGGTTTCATCCCTGCCATGATGTTTCAACAAAAGAAAATCAATCAATGTAATACAGCACTTAAACAGAATGAAAGAAAAAAATCACATGATTATCTCCATAGATGCAGAAAAAGCATTGAATAAAATACAACATACTTTCCTGATAAAAACAGTGCAAAAAATAGGAATATAAGGAAACCTCCTCAACATCATAAGGGTATATATGAAAAACCCACAGCTAACATCATATGCAATGGTGAAATCCTAAAAGCTTTCCCTCTAAGATGGGGAACAAGACAAGTAGGCCCACTATCTACACTCTTATTTAACATTGGGTTAGAAGTACTTGCTTGAGCACTTAGGCAAGAAAAATATATAAAAGTCATCCAAATTAGAAAGGAAGAGGTAAAAATTTCACTATTTGCAGTTTATATGATCTTATACCTTCTAAGGCATGAGAAATCTACATCTAAGCTTCCAGAGCTTATAAACAAGGTCAGTAAAGTGGCCGGTTATAAGACTAATGTGAAAAACCAGTAGCATTTCTGTACACCCATAAGGAACAATCTGAGTAAGAAATCAAGAAAAAAATCCAATGTACAGTATCAACTAAAATGGGAAGCGGCTGTGGCTCAATCAGTAGGGCTCCCGTTTACCATATGGGAGGCCCCGGGTTCGGTTCCCGGGGCCTCCTGGTGAAGGCAAGCCCGCCCGCACGGCGTGGTTAGCTGACCAAGCGAGCACAAGCAGCAAGGGGGGGATAAATGAATAAATAAATAAAATCTTTAAAAAAAAAAAATCAACTAAAAGAATTAAATACCTAGAAATAAATTTAACTAAAGATGTAAATGATTTGTATGCAGAAATCACCTCAACACTGTTACAGGAAATCAAAGAAGACCTAAATAAATGGAAGAATAATCCCTGTTTATGGCTAGGAAGACTATACTTCATTAACATATCTATCTTACATAAACTGATCTACAGATTTAATGCAATCCCAATAAAATTCACCACAGGAGTTTTTACTGAATTAGAAAAAATAACTATGAAATTTATTTGAAAGGGCAAGAGATTCTGAATAGCCAAAGACATTGAATGATTTGCCCAAATGGCCAAAATCTATGATAAGGTGGAAGTGTGTAGTTGTGCAGTGGAGGGGCATGACAGTGGTGCAATGATGTTATTGGTTCAGGTGGTGTTGGTTTATCAGGGGATAGGGTGGGAAGGGTGAGTTGGACAACTCATGGAATTGGGGGTAGAGTTGGGGGAGGGAGCAGGTGAACACTGGGGTTTGGCAGGTACAAGTTTGAAACTACAATGTTGGGACTGCTCTTTTGGTAATGTGGCAAGTGAGGGTTACTGGTTCAGGGTGTTGAATGTGGGGGACATTCTGGACAGGGTGCACCTGGGCTAGGTTTTTAGGGAGTGTAAGAGTGTTCGTCTTGCCATATTGTGTTATATCAGTGGGTGGAGATCCACATAATGAGGGGCAAGGTGGTGGACTCCTATCCCGGGGAAGCCCTCTAGATTCTCAAATAGAGGGGTGGGAGTCTCTTGAGAGCACAGGTGGTGCCTAATAGGGGAGGACAGACCAGTGTGTAAAGCCCTCAGTGTTGTTGCAAGTAACTATGAATCTTGCCCTTCAAGGAGTGAGGTCTGGTGATTTCCCTGAGTCCTGAATTGAGGTGGAGGGATGAATAGAACAGATGGAATAGAGGGCATTTTGGGAGCAATGGAAGTGGTCTACATGATCTTCCTATGATGGATACAGGCCATGTTAAATTACATCAAAATTTATAAAAGTGTATAGTCCAAAATGTAAACCATAAAGTAAAAAGTTGACCATGGCTATGAGCTATTTTTCAATATCTATACATCACTTATAATAAATGTATCATCCACATATAAAATGCTATTAATTGGGGAAGGGGGAAAAGGGGGAGGATGTTGGGTTTATGGGAGTCCCCTGTGTTCGATATGTGACTTTTCTGTAATCTGAAACTTCTTTGAAAATAAAATGAAAAAAATAAGGCACAGGGAGAACAAATGGAAGAAAATGTCACTGTACGTGTAGGACAACAGATCTTACAGTGATGAAAGGCAAAATATGAAAAAAATTTCTTTTTTTAATTTTTCAGCATTTTTATCACATTTCTAATTTTAATATTTTAATTTTTTTGTATTTTATTTCTTATTTTTAAAACTACCATTATTATTTCATTTTCTTATTAATTGTATTTGATATTTTTGAAGAAGTTTTGGATTGCAGAAGGGTTACAACTGTGGCAGGGGAGACAGTGATGTGGGGTGACCATGATGGGGAATACATGAGAGGAAGCTCACCTGGGCAAACCTATAAGGCATATAAACATGTTCAAATGTTCATGGGGAATTGTCATGGTGGGTGGAGTTTCACACAATAACCAAAGGAATATCCAATTCTCATCCTGGGGAGCACTGCCACATTCTCTAATTGAACACCTAGAATCTCATTAGTACAGGGGCAATGACTAGTAAAGGAGGTTAGACCATTTACAGGCCCTTGATATTGATGAGTGTGCATATCAACCTTTATTCTTGAAATTGAAACTTAGCCTAGTATTACAGAGGGCCTAAGAATTGCCTCCTGGTAGCCTCCTTGTTCAAATGTGGCCTCTCTCTAAGATGAACTCAGCATATGAATGTATTACCTTCCCCCCAGCTGGGACATGAATCCCGGGATGAGCCTCCCAGGCACTGAGGTATTACTACCAAGCACCAACTAGCAATGCATTGAGAGGGAGGTAAAATAGTATCAGGAAATTCCCAGTAGAAAAATCCTCTAACAATTGCAGGTGGAAACCAGGTGCCCATCCAGGTCTGAAAAAAATCAGTACGTCATGCCCCAAAGATCAACCACTCCCCCTCCCTGCTGGAATGCTAACGGCAAACATCAGCTTCTGGAACATTGCTTGCTTGCTTTGCTATAGAAATATGTATGATGATTAAAACAATCCTGTTTTCGGTTGCTATAGAAGTATGTATGATTATTGAACCAATCCTGCTTTTGGCACACGCGAAAAAGAATTGGCCACACGGGAAGGAGTTCTATAAAAACTGCAGTCACAGGACTTTAGGTGCGACTCTCACTAGGGAGTGCGCCACGGCCGGTAATAAAGCTTTCATTGAAATTTTCTCCTGGGAGTCATTATTTGCATGAAGTGTTCCGCTTCATTTTGGAGGCCCCAGTGGGATTGACCAGAGCCGGCCACACTGAGGCTTCCAGGGGGAGGCCTCTGAGAAACGTTCCTCAGTCCCGGTAAGTCCTCAGTCTGACCAGAAATTCCAGGGGAAATTAATTATTCAACCTAAGAAACCACCAGTTCTGTTCTGCTTCGGTAAATCTGGATCCAGGGGAGGCCATTGGGCTGCCGGATGCAGCGCTACTCCCACGGCCTAGCCACCGGGTGAGATGCTACTCGGGCCTCAGAATAGGCTCAAGGTTTGTGCATCTGTGTGTGTAGCCGGCTGTCTGTCTGTCTGTAATGTTTCTGCTCAGTTTCTGTTCTTTGCTCTTCCTGTTTGTTGCTATGGGTCAATCCTCCTCTTGTCCTACCACACTCCTTGCCTGTTTTCTAAATAATTTTCAGGAATTCAATAAGGCAGTTGCTGGATATGGAGCCAAGGTCAACCCGGGCACTCTCCGAACCCTATGAGAGTTAGAGTGGCCCACCTTTGGTGTGGGCTGGCCATCTGAAGGAACTACAGACCTCCCAACAGTCCACAACGTCCGAAAAATCATCTATAGCAAACCTGGCCACCAGGACCAGATTTCTTATATTGATGTGTGGCTAGATCTTCTTACAGACACTCCCAAGAAACTAAAAATTTGTCTTGCAGGACATGGGTGCTCGGCCCAGCCAAAGACTCAACTTCCTTTAAAAGCTCCCATGAAAAACCCCAGTCCTTCGGTCCTACAGAACACTCCTGATGAACCCCCCATTACCTACCTACCCAACTTACCCCTTGCCCCCCTCCGTCTGCCCCATCTCTGTCCACTCCCTCTCCTTCTGCTCTAACCCAGTCACCCACTAACAATCTGTACCCTCTACTCTCCAGAACTGCTGATACCTCTCTAACCAGCGCCCCCCTACATGCGAAGGGGAACCCAGTATCAAGCTTCTGCAGCTTCCCACAACTTGCCTGACCCAGTCTCCTTACTGCCCCTCCACCAAGCAGGTCCAGGTCTGGGTGACGACGGTCTCCCATTCATGGTATATGCCCCCTTTTCATGTAAAGACCTGTATAATTGGAAAAATCAAAATATGCCCTTCTAGGAAAAACCCCAAGCCTTGATTTTTCTCCTAGAAACTATCTTCTTCACCCATAACCCCACCTGGGATGACTGTCAACAATTATTACAAGTCCTATTCACCTCGGAGGAGAGAGATCGTATCCGGAGGGAGGCTGTCAAAACCATCTTGAGCTGAGATGGCCAACCTACTACTGACCCTGACCAAATAGAACATGTGTTCCCGTCAACCAGACCAGACTGGAATCACAATCAGGATCAAGATAAGGAGGCTGTCGAGCGGTTTCACCAGAATCTCCTACGTAGCCTTCGAGCTGCCAGCAGAAAGCTAACGAATCTTTCTAAGGTGAGTGAAACTACCCAAGGGCCTAATAAGTCATCCTCTGCCTTTTTAGAGCGTCTAATGGAGGCCTACAAAAACTACACCCCTATAAACCTTGAAGCACCTGAAAATCCTAGAGCTATAAATGTAGCATTTGTATCACACTCTGCTCCTGACATATGAAAGAAGTTGCAAAGGTTAGAGGGGTTTGAAGGAAAGCTATTATCTGAATTAATAGAGGTGGCACAGAAAGTGTATAACAATAGAGAGGATGTTTATACTCTAAAAACCAGAAATGTGGCCAAAGTTCTGCTTAGCACAATAGCAAAAGAAAGTGCTAGGGCGGCTTCCTCCCACGGATTCTCTGGGAACCAGAAAAAGCCAAGGCAGGGCAGATCAGAATTACAAAAAGACCAGTGCACTTATTGCAAAGAAAAGGAATACTGGAAAAATGAATGCCCCCGATGCCGGGCAAACCCCAGCCCAGCCCTGCAGTTGCTAGACTGAGGGGCCAGGGCTCGCCTAGCCCTCGGGAGCCCATGGTGAAACTAACAGTTGGGGGCAACCCAGTTAACTTCCTGGTTGATACGGGGGCTATGTACTCCACCCTGAAATCGGACCCTGGTCCCTTTGAAGTTAAATTTACTTTGGTTCAAGGAGCCAATGGGAAAATACACTCTTATCCCTGGACCACCTCCGGGACTTTTAATCTTGGATCCGGGACTGTTACCCACTCTTTCCTTGTTATGCCCGACTGTCCCTATCCCTTGCTGGGGCGAGACTTGCTACAAAAATTGAAAGCTACCATCTCCTTCCGGGATGGTGAAACGAGACTAAAGTTCAGTGTTCACCCCAGACTCTCCTAGTAACCTGCCCCATCTTGGAAGAATATCTCCTAACAGGCCTCAGGACACCGCCAAGGACAAATCAGTTGCTGCAATAGTTCCAGCACCTGGTTCCCGGAGTTTGGGCGGAAACAAACCCCCCTGGGCTGGCTCAGCATCAGGCCCCCATGGTGGTGCAACTACTCAGCACATCTCTCCCCATCCTGGTGCGGCAGTATGCAATTCGTCACAAGGCCAGGACTGGAATTGAATAACACATCAACCATCTACTCGATGCAGGTATTCTTATTCCCTGCCAGTCCCCATGGAACACCCCCTTACTTCCTGTGCAGAAGCCAGGAAGCATAGGCCATAGGCCAGTACAGGACCTCAGGGAAGTTAATAAAAGGGTTGAAACAATACACCCCACCGTCCCTAACCCTTACACACTTCTAAGCCAGCTCCCTCCAGAGCATACGACCTACTCTGTCCTGGATCTAAAAGATGCATTCTTTTCCATACCATTGGCACCGGTTAGCCAACCCATCTTTGCTTTTGTGCACCCTCGGCCTGGGGGAAGAGGGCAACTAATCTGGACCAGACTTCCCCAAGGATTCAAAAACTCCCCCACCTTATTTGTGGAGGCTCTGGAGTGGGACTTGTCCCTCTTCAGGGAGCAGCATCCAGGTGTTACCCTACTTCAGTATGTAGATGACCTCCTTCTAGCCACATCAGACTCGGACTCTTGCAAAGCGGCTACCTTCAGCCTACTCAAAGCATTGGCAGAAATGGGGTATCATGTATGCGCCAAAAAGGCTCAACTCTGCTCCCACTCCGTAACATATCTGTGATACATCTTAGAAAAAGGGGAACGGCGACTTTCACGTGGCAGGATACAAGCTGTATTGGGCATCCCAGCACCAATCTCATAACGACAGGTACGTGAATTTCTTGGTACGGTGGGATATTGCAAGCTGTGGATCCCCGGATTAGCGAAAATTGCTAAGCCCCTCTACACCGCCAAAGTGGGCAAGGGAAATGACTTGTTGTGGAACGAAGAGCAGCAAAAAGCCTTTGAAGGTCTGAAGACAGCTCTGGTGACTGCCCCTGCCCTTGGGCTACCTGATTTGTCCAAATCCTTTCATCTATTCGTTGATGAAAGTCGAGGGGTTAGCAAAGGAATCTTAACCCAGTCCATTGGGCCTTGGCGCCGACCAGTAATGTACTTTTCAAAAAAGCTGGACTATGTAGCTGCTGGATGGCCCATCTGCCTAAGAGCCGTCGCAGCCACTGCCCTTTTAGTCAAGGAAGCCTCTAAGTTAACCTTTGGTCAAAACCTGGTGGTAATGACCCCACATTTAGTGGAATCCCTCCTCCGCAGTCTCCCGGACCGCTGGATATCTAATGCCAGAATCACGCAATGTCAAATTTTATTGTTGAACTCACCCTCTGTGTTATTCTCAAAAATGGAGGCACTAAATCCGGTCACCCTGCTCCCTGACTCTAGTACCCCCCCCCCCAGTGGCCCACGACTGCTTGCACTTGCTGGAAACCCTGATGGGGCTACGCCCAGACCTCACCGATGTGCCTTTTACCGGAGGCTTCCCATAATCTCTACGTAAATGGCAGCAGCTTTGTTAAAGACAGAGTCTGTTATGCGGGAGCAGCAGTAGTAGAGCCACCCAAAACTATCTGGGCTCAATCCTTAAGCCATGTCATCTCCACCCAACGGGCTGAACTAATAGCCCTTACCCAAGTGCTAAGATGGGCAAAAGGCCGAACTGTCAATATTTATACGGACAGTCGTTATGCTTTTGCTACATCCCACGTACATAGTGCACAGTACCAAGAGCGAGGATTCCTAACATCTGGAGGAAAAGAAATTAAAAATGGGATGAAGTTTTTGTGCTATTAGAAGCCATTTGGTTCCATAACCAAGTAGCCACTGTTCACTGCAAGGGAGACCAGAAGGGAAACTCCCTGCAGGCTGAAGGCACCTGACTAGCAGATGAAGTCACACGAACCACTGCCTTACTACCGGTCGCCCCTGTCCAAATGTTCCCGACAGTCCCCAGCCGGGAGCCCCCAGTAATGCACTACTCTCCAGAAAACGTCAAGCAGGGGGAAAGTCTAGGAGCTAAAATTTCCCCAGAATGTTGGTTAGTCCTGCCTGATGGCAGAACATACCTACCTGAAGCAACAACTGGTCAAAAGGCTGCATGACACCACACATATGGGTGGCACCAAATTAATAGAACTAATAAAAAGAGACTTTTATTTCTCAGGCTTGTCTAAAATCAGTAAAAGTATCATATCAAGATGCAAAGTCTGAGCAACAGTAAATCAAAGAGGAGGTGTCCAAGTTCCAGTGGGAACTAGGCTCCATGGGATGGAACCAGGAGAGCACTGGGAAAAAGACTTTACTGAGATAAAGTTGGGAAAATATGAATTTAGGCATCTCCTGGTGCTGGTGGATACATTTTCGGGATGGGTCGAAGCCTACCCAACTAAAAACGAAACAGCCACGGTAGTAGTTAAGAAGATGATAGCAGAAATCATTCTGAGATTCAGGCTTCCTCTTAGAATAGGGTCAGATAATGGCCCAGCCTTCATAGCACAGGTGACTCGACAATTGGCTAAAACCCTGGGTATAAATTGGAAACTGCACTGTGCATTTCAGCCCCAAAGTTCGGGACAGGTTGAAAGAATAAACCGCACCTTGAAAGAAACCCTAACCAAGTTGGCTCTGGAATCTGGTGAAAACTGGGTGAGTCTCCTTCCTTTTGCCCTCTTTAAAGCCAGATGTACCCCCTATATGGAGGGCATTACACCCTATGAAATATTATTTGGCAGACCCCTGCCCCCGTTGCCCAAGTTGGGGTTAGAAAAAATATCTGAATATGACAATCAATATCTTTTCTCTACTCTAAAGGTGCTGGACCAGATTAGGAAACAGTCAATCAGATGGTCCAAGAAGTCCATCTCCCTTGTTCAAGTACTAACCCTCCTTTATTTCAGGCACAGCCCGGAGATCTGGTCTGGGTTTGAAAGCTCCAGGCTGGAACACTGGAGCCACGATGGACCAGCCCATATGTGGTGATCCTCACAACACCCACGGCAGTAAAAGTCGTAGGGAAAAGGCCCTGGATACATGTGTCCCAGCTATAAGCCATCAGGTCCGGAACGGAGGACTCAAAAGCAGGACAGTCATCAGGACAGAAAACCTGTTAAAAATCAAAATGCCCCGGATAAGTTAAGACTAAGGGTGGGGAAGGGAGGCGGAAATATAACAATGCCCTAGCAAATGAGTTTGCTGTCCCTCCTGGTTACTAGTGTTTGCACTAGTAGTGGCTTTTGGAGCCCCTGGAGCATAACCAGAACCGAAGAAACCTAACCTTCCCCAACCAAAAACCCTCCAGAGCCCCCTTGAGGTCCATGTTTTCCCCTGTCTTCACCTTCCTAAACTATAGCCAACCAAATGCCACCAAAGATTGTTGGCTCTGCCTAAACCCCCAACCTCCTTATTACATTGGGATAGGGGTAAATGGGAGCATTATTCCCAATGCATCACTCTATGTTCCAAAAAATATCAGTAGATGAATGCCAAAAGCTTTGTAAGTGGGGTCATAAGCCAAGTCTAACTCTGGGGGATCTACAAGGAAATGGCACCTGTTTTGCCCCTTTCTCAGGCAGAATCAATACAACTTTCCTAAGCCCCCACTGTTCATCAGTTATTTTCTCTAATGAAACTGATGAATCCTATTACTGGAAAGCTCCTAGTGGCACCTGATTCACCTGTACCCAAGGAATCATTCCTTGTCTCTTGCCTCAAACCTTGTCACAATCTAAAACTAAAGAAAACTCAGTTGTCTGCATCCTAATACACATCATCCCACAGGTATACTAGTATTCAGGTGAAGGGGGCCATGAACATTTTAGAATCATAAGCCGATTTAAGTGAGTTCCCATTCTCATTCCCATTATGTTTGGCCTTGGGATTGGGGGTTCAACAACCTTAGGAATGGCAGCCCTGGTCACCGGTAAGGAAAACTTTAAAACCTTATCTACTCAGATTGACACAGATCTAAAGGAATTGGAAAAGTCACTTAGTCACCTCGAAACATCCTTATCCTCTCTGGCAGAAATGGTTTTACAGAATAGGCATAGGCTAGATCTAAAATTCTTAAAACTAGGACTATGTGTAGCCCTAGGCGAAACCTACTGTTTTATGATAACCACTCAGGAGTAATTAAAGAAAGTCTCTCATTAGTTAGAAACAGGCTAAGGGAACGAGAAAAACTTAGAAACAAATGTGCTAATTGGTATGAAAGCCTATTCTCATGGACCCCGTGGCTAACCACCTTAATCACCGCTGTTGCAGGACTGCTTGTCCTAGTCCAACTAGGATTTCTATTAGGCCCTATTTTCATTAACTGTCTCACTTTGTACATCTGAAAAAGAATACAGGCAGTGAAGGTAATGATATTACGCACTCATTACAATCCCTTGGCCGCTGATGCAGATTCAATGGTTTGACTAATGCTATTACAGGAGTAGGGAATGAGAAGGAGGTAAGAGTACCAGGAAATTCCCAGTAGAAAAATCCTCTAACAATTGCAGGTGAAAACCAGGTTCCCATCCAGGTCTGAAAAAAATCAGTACATCATGCCCTAAAGATCAACCACTCCCCCTCCCTGCTGGAACACTAACGGCAAACATCAGCTTCTGGAACATTGCTTGCTTGCTTTGCTATAGAAATATGTATGATGATTGAACCAATCCTGCTTTTGGCACGTGTGAAAAAGAACTGGCCACGCAGGAAGGAGTTTTATAAAAACTGCAGTCACCGGACATTAGATGTGATTCTCACTAGGGATTGCGCCCCGGCCGGTAATTAAACTTTCATTGAAAATTTCTCCTGGGAGTCATTATTTGCATCAGGTGTTCCACTTCAGCATCTGGAAAGAGACCTTGACCAAAACTCATTAGTAAAGACAAATGAGTTTATATGGCCAAGAGACTTCAAAGTGAGTCAGGAGGTCTTTCCAGAGGTTACACTTATGCATGTCTCAGCAGGTTCTCATTGACTGCCAAAGTAGATACTACCACAAATACTGGACTCCTCAGGGCACTGTAGACATCCAGACACTATAGTCAAGACAGATAGTTCAGGAGTTTGGTGCCTTGCCAGGGGGCCCTACTTTGGAATTTATGCTCCACAGTGTCACAGAGTTGGACTCAATTGTAGTTTCCCTACACATGGCTCTTCTGTCTTTCTATTTGAACCCATATTTACTAATAGAGTTGGTAAGTGTATGTCCAAGGGACTTAAATCTTTGGGCTGCCCATGTGCCAGCTGGGCCTTGAATCTCAATGGAGTTGTAACACCAACTCTCCAGTTCACTAGTCTTACCCAGGACAACTAACAAGGAGGTGATGATGGACAACTACCATACCAAGGAACTGAGAGAGTCTACAACTACAAGCAACAGAGCCCCATCAGTTGGTTCTATAGGATCACAGTCCCCTCTCAATTAAAGGTGGAGTGAACATCATTATCCCAGAATCCTCAGTATTGGGTAATGAACTATGGACTAAAGTAGACTTACTGGTATTCTATTATAGACTTATTGTAATTCTAACAAAGGAAGAAATTATATCATTGAAGTGGAGACAGTGGCCACTGGAGGTACTGAGGACAGGGAGAGAGAAAAATAGGTGTAATATGGTGACATTTTGGAGACTTGGGAATTGTCCTGAATTACATTGCAATGAGAGATCCAGGCTATGATATATCTTGCCATAACCTACAGAATTGGTTGGGAGAGAGTGTAAACTACAATATAAACTTTAATCCATGCTTAGTGGCAATGCTCTAAAATGTGTTCATCAAATGCAGTGAATGTCCCACA
>JAKSZT010054377.1:750853-762666 GCA_026826555.1 Tolypeutes matacus | reverse complement strand
TGGCAATGCTCTAAAATGTGTTCATCAAATGCAGTGAATGTCCCACACTACTGAAGGATATTGTTAAAGTGGGAAAATGTCGGAGGTGTGTGGAGCAGGACATATGTGAGTTCCCTATATTTTTCCTGTATAATTTAGGCAATCAAGTATATTTAAAAAATAAAAAATTAAAACTATAAAAAATTAAAACAAAGGTGTTATTAGAGACAGAGAAGGTCAATATATACTAATAAATGGGGAAATTCACCATGAGGAAATAACAATCATAAATGTATATGTACCTTACCAAAATACCCCAAATAACATGGTAGAAATGAAGAGAGAAATAGATATCCCTACAATAATAGTTAGAGACTTCAATACACCACTCTCATCTTGGATAGATCATCTAGATAGAGGATCAATAAAGAAACAGAGAGCATGAATAATAAGATAAACTAAATCTAACAGACATATACAAAACATTGCACCCCAAAACAACAGGATATATATTTTTCTCAAGTGCTCATGGATCTTTCTTCAGGATAGACCATATGTTGGGTCACAATGCAGATTTCAATAAATTTTAAAAGACTGAAATTAAAATAAACAAATCACTTTCTCTCCTCATAATGGAATAAAGCTGGAAATGAAGCCAGGCAGAAAAAGGTGAAATTCACAAATATATGGAGATGAAACAACACACAACAAAACAATCAGTGGGTCAAAGAAGAAATTGCAAAAGAAATTAATAAATCTATTGAGACAAATGAAAACAAGAATACAACATATCAGAACATATGGGATGCAGCAAAAACAGTGCTAAGGGAGAAATTATTAGCCCTTGATGCTTACAATAAAAAAGAAGAGTTAAAATCAACAACCTAACTACACAATTGGAAGAACTGGAAAAAGAAGAGCAAACTATTACCAAAGCAAGCAGAAGGAATGAAATAAGAAAGATCAGCACAGAAACAAATGTAATTGAGAACAACAACAACAAAATAGAATTAGCAAAACTGAAAGTTTGTTCTTCCAGAAGACTGACAAACCCTTAGCTAGACTGGTGAAGCAAAAAAGATAGAAGATGCAAATAAATAAAATCAGAAATGAAAATGAGGACATTGCTACTGACTCCACAGAAATAAAAGAGATCAGAGGATACTATGAACAACTATATGCCAACAAACTAGACAACATAGATGAAATGGAAAAATTCCTAGAAAAATACAATCAACCTATACTGACTTGAGAAGAAGTAGACCTCAACAAATGAATCACAAATGAAAAGATTGAACCTGTCATCAAACAACTCCCCAAAATGAGAAACCCAGGACCAGATGGCTTCACAGAGGATTTCTGCCAAGCATTTAAAGAATATTTAATACCAATCATACTCAAACTCTTCCAAAAAATTGAACAGAAGGAACACTTCCATGCTCATTCTATGAAGCAAATATCACCCTAATACCAAAGCCAGATAAAGATATTACAAAAAAAAGAAAATCACAGACCCTTTTCCCTAATTAATACAGATGTAAAAATCCTCAACAAAATACTGGCTAACGGAATCCAATAATGCGTTTAAAGAATTACTCATCATGATCAGCTGCGTTTTCTTCCACGCATGCAAGGGTGGTTCAATCAATCATTGTAATATACCACATTAATAAATCAAAGAAGAAAAAACACACTATCATCTTGATTGATGCAGAAAAGGCATTTGACAAAATCCAGCATCCTTTCTTGATAAAAATACTACAAAGGATAGGAATAGAAAGAAACTTTCTCAAGATGACAAAGGGCTTATATGAAAAACCCACAGCTAACATTGTACTCAATGGTGAAAGACAAAGTTTTCCCATTGAGAACAGGATCAAGACAAGAATGCCTACTGTCAAACCTCTTGTTAATACAGTGCAAGAGGTTCTAGCTAGAGCAATGAGGAAAGAAAAGGAAATAAATTGCTTCCAAGTAGGAAAGGAAGAAGTAAAAATTTCCTACTCACAGATGATATGATCCTATACATAGAAAATCCCCCCAAATCTACAACAAACTACTATAGGTAACATGAATTTAGCAGAGTGGCAGGATACAAGATTAATATGCAAAAATCAATAGTGTTTCTAAACACTAGTAATGTGCAGTCTGAGGGGGAAGTTAGTACTGTGCAATCAGTAGTGTTTCTACACACTAGTAACATGCAATCTGTAAATTATTCCATTTACAATAATGACAAAAAGAATAAAACATTTAGGAATAAATTTAACCAAGGATGTAAAGCACATGTATTTAGAAAACTGCAATGCTTTTTTAAAAGAAATCGACAAAGTTATAAATAAATGGAACACATTCCATGTTCATGAATGGGAAGACTAAATATCATTGATGCCAATTCTATCCAAATTGATCTATAGATTCAATGCAATCCTGATTAAAATACCAACATTTTTGAACAAATGGAAAACCAAATTATCAAAATTATTCGGAAAGATAAGTGGCCCCTAATAGCTAGAAACATCTTAAAATGGAAGAACAGAGTTAGAGGACTCTCACTTCCAGACTTTAAATTATATTGCCTAACTACAGTGGCAAAACTGTGTGAAACTGACATAAAGATAGAAATATAGACCAGTGGAACCTAACTGATGGTTCAGAAACAGACCCTCACATCTATGGACAATTGATTTTTGACAAGGCTGTCAAAGCCACCCAGCTGCAGCAGAATAGTCTATTCACATTTGTCCTGGGAGAACTGGATATCCATATCCAAAAGAAAGAAAGAGGATGCCTACCTCACACCTTAAACAAAAAATTAACTAAAAATAGGTCAAGACCTAAATATAAAAGCAAGAACCATAAAACTCCTACAACAAAATGTAGAGAAACATCTTCAAGACCTGGTGGTAGGTGAGGGTTTCTTAAGCCTTACACCAAAAGCACAAGCAATGAAAGGAAAAATAGATAAGTGGAGTCTAAACTTAAACACTTTTGGAATTCAAAGGACTTTGTCAAGAAGGTGAAAAGACAACCCATTCAATGGGAGAAAATATTTATAAACCTCATATCCAATAAGGGTTTGATTTCCATGCTACATAAAGAGATCATACAATTAACAATAAAAGAGCTAGCAATCCAATTTAAAAATGGGCAAAAGACTCAAATAGAAATTTCTCCCGAGAGGAAATATAAATGGTGAAAAGCACATGAAAAAAATATTCAATATCACTAGCTGTATTAGTCGGCCAAAGGGGTGCTAATGTGAAATACCAAAAATGGGTTGGTCTATATAAAGGGTATTTATTTGGGGTAGAAGTCCACAGATACCAGGCCATAAAGTGTTAAGTTTCTTCTCTCACCAGAGTCCATTGCCACATGTTGGAGCAAGTCAGCTGCCAGCGTTTGCCAGGTTTCAGGTTTCTTGGTTTCCTCTCTTCCTGGGGCTGCATTTCTCTCAGGACTTAGCTCCTCTGGTTCCTCCACAAGGTCAACTGTAGACTAACAGGTGAACAGATCACTTCTCTTCTCCTGGGACCTTCTCTCCAACATCAAATTTCCAACATAAAAACTGCTTCTCAAAAACTGCTTCAGGGGACGGATGTGGCTCAACTGGTTGGGCGTCCGTCTCCCATATGGAGGGACCTGGGTTCAATCCCCAGGACCTCCCGGTAAAAATAAAAAAAAAAATTAAAACAAAAAAACCAAAAAACTGCTGCAACTCTGTTCTTTGTGGTGCCTTTTATATTTTCTTCCCCCACCCACCAAGGGGTGGGGCTCAACGCCCTGCTGATGTGGCCCAGTTAACGCCCTAATCATAACTTAATCATGCCCAGATTAACAGATCAGTTTACAAGCATGATCCAATTATATTTTTGGAATTCATAATTACATCAAATTGCCCAATGGCTACACTACTTATTAGGGAAATGCAAATCATAACTACTATGTGATATCATCTCATACTTCATAGAATGGCCATTATTTTATAAATGCTGGAAATTATGTGGAAAAACAAGAAAATTGCTTCAGTGTTGGTGGAAATGTGGAATGGTGTAGCCTCTGTGGAAGACAGTTGGGTGCTTCCTCAAAAAGCTAAATATAGAGCTGCCATATGTTTTGGTAATCCCTCTACTAGGCATATATCCAGAACAATTGAAACAGTGATGGGTACAGACATTTGCACACTGATGTTCATAGTGGCATTAATCAGAGTTACCAAAACATGGGAACAACTCTAGTATCCACCAACCAATGAATGGATAAACAAAATGTGGTACATACATACACTGGAATACTATGCTGCTGTAAGAAGAAATGAAATTGGGACACCTTTGATAACATGCATGAATCTTGAAGACATTATGCTGAGTATAATAACCCAGATACAAAAGGATGAATAATACATGGTGGCAGTTTGATATTGTTGATGAATTCCAAAAAGAAATACTGATTATGTTTGTAAACTGGTCTGTACCTCTGGGCTAGTGATACCCTTAGATTGTATTGGATTCAGAGGTTTCACGTTTACTTGATTAAATTATGACTAAGGCTTTGATTGGGCCACCCCTTTGGTGGGCAGGGACTCACAAATTAAAAAATATGGCAAAGGAGAAAGTTAGAGTTTTGATGCTGGAGTTTTGATATTGGAACCCCGGGAAGTAAGCACACAGAGGAGGCTCCGTTAGACATGGCAGAGGTCCAGGGAAGAGAGATGAGCTGTTAGCCGTATAGTCTACAGCTGGCCTTGTGGAGAGAGAAGAGCAGTGAGCCCAGAGAGAAACAAGCCCCAGGAGAGACAAGGCTTATCTCAACCTACAGCTGATATTGGAGGAAGCTGGGAACACGGAGCCTTAAGAGGAAGAAGAAGTCTCAACCCTTGCAGACATCAGCAGCCATCTGGCTCCAACATGTGGCAACAGACTTTAGTGAGGAAAGTAACATGCTTTATGGCCTGGTAACTATAAGCTTCTACCCCAAATAAATACCTACTATAAAAGTCGACAGATTTCTGGTATTTTGTATCAGCTCCCCTTTGGCTGACTAATACATATGGTCTCACTAATATGAACTAAATACGAAGAATAAACACATAGAGTTAAAATCTGGAGTATAGGTTATTAGGAGATAGGAGGAGGGCTGAGGGGAGTGGAATTATTTCCTACCCATGAAAAGGGAGGGGGATGCCAGCAAAGGTTGGAGAGCAACTTCTGAGAAAGTTTAAATTAAGAGGCTCTGAAAAACCTCTAGGCAGGATTTTCTGTCACATTGTTGCAGTGTGAGTTGCAGTGAATACACTCTGACCAGATTTTGAACTGAGAGGGCTGCTGAAGAGTGCCATCTTCTGGCAGACCAAGGAAGTGCATGTGAGGGAATTAAAAGTAAATAATTTCTCTTTTCCATCTGGGACACCAATAATGCATATGTTTGTGCGTTTCACATTGTCATTTAATTCCCTGTTCCCTTTATTACATTCTCTCCTCTTTCTGCTCTTCTGTCTTTTCCAGGTCAGATGTTCTGTCTTCAAAAATCACTAATTCTCTTTTTGAGCAATTTAAATCTGCTCCTTTGTGCCTCTAATGTATTTTTAAACTCATCAATAATATCTTTTATTCCCATAAGGTCTGCTACTTTTTTTTGCAGGCTTTCAAATTGTTATTTATGCTGACCCAATATCTTCTCCTTTTTTTTATTTTTTTTATTTTGGTGTCTGCTCATGTCCTTTCTTTTAATTAGAGAAGTTGTAAGTGTACAGAAAAAAACATGCAGAAAATACAGAATTCTCATATATCCTGCAATTATTTACACCTGCATTACTGTGGTATATATGTTACAACAGATGAAAATATATTATTATAATTATACTATTAGCTATAGTACATAATTTACATTGGGATTCACTGTGTCATATAACACTAGGTTTGTGTTGTGTTTTTAATTTTTATGCCAGTAATATTTATATCAGGTAAAATTTTCCATTTTAACCACAATACATTTCTAAAATTACTAATATATAGATGATGTATAAATGTTCATACACACATATGATGGAACATATTCTGTATGACTTTAACTAGAATGGTATTTAATAAAAATGCAGACAATATCATAATTTGCAATTATTATAATTCATTAACTAACAATATAAGAGTGCCCTGTGATAAAATCAATCTTGGAAGTAGAAGAAGAGGTGGTGCTGATTTATTTTTTTGTTTTATTTTTAAAAAGATAGTTAGATTACATGAATGTTACACAAAAGATAAAGGGATTCCTACATGCCCCAATCACCACACCTCCCACACCCTCCCACATAAACATCCTTCATTAGTGTGGCACATTCATTGCAATTGATAAACGCATCCTGGGGCTTTGCCATTAAACATGGACCATAGTTCACATTGTAGTCTACACTCTCTCCCACACAGTTCTGCATGTTATGTGTTGATATAAAATGGCCTATATCTGTTGTGGCAACGTCATCCAAGATGATTCCCAAGGACAGAAAAAGCCCCCAGATTACAACTGTTTTCCCCTCTCCTTGCCCCCAGAACCTCCAGTGGTCACTGGCTCCACATCAATGTTGTAATTTCTTCCATTACTAGAATCACACTATGTCTCTAGTAGAATACCAATAAGTCCACTCTAGTTCATACTTCATCCCCCAATCCTGAGGATTCTGGGATGTTGACATTGTCCATCATCATCTCCCTGCCAGTTTTCCTGGGTGAGTCCAATGAACTGTAGGGTAGGTGTTGCAACTCTGCTGAGGTTCCAAGCACAGCTGGCACACAGACAGGCCAAACACTTGCATCTCTGGATGTATACCTACAAACTCCAGCACCAAGTATAGGTTTAAATGGAAGGGACCAATGAGCTATGTGCAGGGAAGACATAATTGAGTCCATCTCTGTCACTCTCAGGAGCATAAACTCCAAAGTAGGGCACACTGGCAAGGCACCAAACTCTGGAGCTACCCACCCTGACCATAGGACTTGAATGTCTCCAGAGCCCTCAGGAACCCCACTATTTGGGGTAGTATCCAATTTGGAAGTCTATGAGATCCTGCTGAGATGTGCGTAAGCGTTACCTCTGGGATGCCCTCCTGACTCACTTTGAAGTCTCTTAGCCATATAAACTCATTTCTCTTTACCTTTCCTCCTTTTTATTCGAGGTCTTTTTCCAGTTGCATTGCTAGTTGGTGCTTGGTAGCAATCCCTCTGTGCCAGGGACCTCATCCCCCAGAGTCATGTCCTCTGCTGGGGGGAAGGCAATGCATTTATATGCTGAGTTTGGCTTTGAGAGAGGCCACATTTGAGCAAAAAGGAAACTCTCAGGAGGCAACCCTTAGGCACCTCATAACAATAGGCTAAATTTCAATTTCAAGAGTACAGGCCCATAAGCATAGTCCTCAATATCAAGGGCCCATCAGTGGATTTTCCTCCTTCACCAGTCACTGCCCTTGCACTTGGGGTACTGTTGCTCCTCCCCTTAGAGAATGTGGCAGAGCTCTCCAGGATGAAATTCAGTATTCTCTTGGTTATTGTGTGAGTCTCCACAATGTCCTGTGAACATTTGAACATTTTTATATATCTTATATGTATGCTTAGGTGAACTTCCTCCCATGCATCCCCCATCACTGACACCTGACACCAACGACCTTCCCCCGCCCCAATTGTAACCCTTCTGTGATCCAAAGTTTCTTCAAATATGAAGCCATTACAATAGCCAAATACAATTAATAGGAAAATGAAAAAAACAATGATAAGGTTAAATATAAGAATTAAAATACATAAAAAATTTTTAAAAAACTAAAAATGAAATAAAATTAAAGAATGAAAAATATTAAAAATTTTTTTTTCACATTTTGCCTTTCATCACCACAACATCTGGTGTGCTCTCTGTACTGTGAAACGTTCCCCCTCTCACTCTCCAGTGTCTCACTATTTTTCGTTTTGTTTTCAAAAAGTTTTAGGTCACAGCAAAGTGACTCACAGAATGCAGGTGACTCTTATATACCCATCATCCTCCCCCTTTCCTCCCCCCCCCCCATATTAATACCTTTTTATATGTGGACGGTACCTTTGTTATAACTGATATACAAATAGTGAACCACACCTACTAAACATGGTCAATGGTTTACATTATGGTTTACATTTCAAACCATACACATTTAAACATTTTGATGATATTTACCATGTCTTGTGTCCATCATTGTAAGATCATGTAGGACACTTACACTGCCCCCTAAATACCACCTGTTCAGTCTATTCTATTCCTCACTCTCCCTCCCTTTGGGGCCCATGGCGACCCCTGGCTTCACTCCTTGGATGACAAGATTTGTAGTTACATGCAACAAGACTGAGGTCTTGACACACTGGTTTGTCCTCCCCTATTAGGAACTGCCCAAGCTGTCAAGAGATTCCTGCCTCTGTATTTGTGAACTAATTGGTCCTCCTGAGGATGGGAGTCCAACACTTTCCTGCTCCTTATGTGGGTCTCCACCCACTGATACAATACATTATGAGAGAATGATGACTCACACACTCCCTAGAAGTCTGCTTATGGTACGCCCTGTCCTGAATGCCCCCCTTATAACACCCTAAACCAGTAACCTTTCCTTGTCATATTGCCATAAAAGCATTCCCAACTTTGTATTTTCAGCCACATACCTGCAAATCCCCAGTGTTCATCTGGTCCCTTTCCCAACCCACCCCCCAATACCCTGGACCTTCCAACCCACCCTTCCCAATCTACCCACCTGTCAACCCTGCACCACCCAAACCAATAATATCACTACCCTGCTGTCATATCCCTTCAATACACAACTACACACTTTCACCTTACCATAGATTACATCCATAGTGTCTTCTTAATATCCTTTATCTCTTTAGTCATATTTTCTTTCAATTCTTTGAATTGATTTAGGAGAATTGTGTAGTTATCTTTGATTAATTGCCTAAATCCTGTTTCTTTTCAGGATATTTAGTTTATTCCTTTAGCTAGGCCATCTCTTCCTGCTTCCTAGTATGACTTGTAAGTTTTTGGTGATGTCTAGGCATCTGAATAGGTTGGTGAATTTATTTGGATGGCCAATTTTTCTCTCTAGCCTATTTTCTTTTCAAAGCTCTTCTTTGATATTTGGTTCAACTTATTCTAAGTTATGAACATTGTGCCAGGGACTCACTAATGGGGTGCAGATTTTCTCTCAGGAGTTGGGTACAGAGAGAACCAAAGCAGTATTGTCCATGTAATTTCAAGACTGGTTAGCAGATGGCACACTTTTCCTTGTAGGTTTTTTCTGTGTTTTACTCTGACCAGTGCCCAGATTCAATGTGGCCTCTCCTGGCCTAATTCACTGAAGAAAAGCCCTCCAACTCCCTTTCCCTTTCCCTTTGTATCACCTGACAGGGGGAAGATATCTGTTCCCCTCTCAGTCCACTGCAGTGAACCCAAGGTTTTACACCAGCTTAATATCTTGGGGGTGGGAGTTGGGAGACCTTCCCAGCCACTGTGGGGGCTTGGTAATTTATGTTTGTTGTTTTGGGTTCTTTGTCTCTCTGTACCTTACCCTACTGAGTATTGTGAAGCACTGTCTTGGTCTGCTGACCCCCAAAGCAGGTCCCTCAGACAGCTTTTGGATCTTTCTCTGTTGTTTTTGTGAGAGAGTTGAGCACTGCCTACCTAATCTGACACCATCTTCCCACAATACTCTGGCAGCAATTAAAAAGTCAGAAAACTTTAAGTGTTGGAGAAGATCTAGAGAGACAGGAATGTTTATTCACTGTTGGTGGGAATGTAGACTGGTACAGCCACTGTGGAAGACTGTTTGGCATTTCCTAAGGAAATTGATTATAGATTTTCTATATGACCTGGCAGTACCATTCCAGGTTTACACCCAGAAGAAATGGGAGCAGTGACATGAATAGACATCTGCACACTGATATTCATAGCAGCGTTATTCTTGATAGCCAAAAGTTGGAAACAACCCAGTTGCCCATCAACTGATGAATGGATAAATAAATTGTGCTGTATACACATGATGGAATATTATGAAGCAATAAGAAATGAAGTCATGAAGCATATGAAAATATGGGTGAACCAGGAAGACATTATGCTGAATGAAGCAAGCCCGACAGAAGAGGGCAAATACTGTATGATTACACTACTATGGACTAAATATATTATGTAAACTCCTTGAATTAATAATTAGAATATAGGTCGCTGCAGGAATCCATCCTGCAAAGTCCTTCGGGGATCTGTCTGGCAGAGCCTGCAATGGCACAATGAAATTACTCTTTACAGGGAAGTTGAGTGAGGTCAGGGGAGAACAGCTGAAGAAGCTCTTCTCTCGAGCTGATCCCCAGCACGCTTTTTATTCAGAATTTTTTCACAGTCAATTTCAAGGTGCGTGTGCATAGGAGCAGTCAGGAGGGGTATAAATAATCTCATAAGAATTCCCAGGTGATAATGGGAAAGCATGATTACAGAAACATTTAGTGATATACTTAGGAGACAAGGTGGGAGATAAGGGAGATAGGATAAGCAGGAGTGATGAAGTCTCTGTGTGGGCAGAGAAAAAAACAGGCCTCCAAGCTATTTCTTAGATTTAAAGATCAGAGGGTTCCCACAGGTCACAAGAATATAGAATGAAGGTATAGAATAGAAAAATGATGGTTAATCTTTACAGAATTCATTAAAAATTTGTTTGTAAATTTTTGGAAGTAAATGTGAGAGCACATCATGGTGTTTGTGACTAACAAAGTTATTATATGGAAATGACAATGGTTAAAAAGGAAAGCCTAAGGACATTTATATTACTATAAGGAAAGCCAAAAAATGTAACATGGGAGTGTATAGCATAGTAAAACTTCATGTGAAATTAATATCGGTAATATTGTATATAAAATACTGTTTTTCTTTGAAACTGAACAAATATATGTTAAAAGATGTTAATATATGCAAAAATATGCTAAGTGAAAGAAACTAGACACAAAGTACTACATTTTGTATGATTCCATTTATATAAAATGTAAATATAAATCAATTTATAGAGATGGAATTACATTAATGGTTTTATAGGGCTGGAGAAAGATAGAGGGATTGAGAGGTGACTGTTAAGGGGTATGGAGTATTTCTTTTTGGAGCAACAAAATTATTCTAAAGATTTTTGTGATAATGAATGCACAACACTGTGATTATAATAAAAGTCTTGATTTTACAGTTTTGATAGATTGTATGGTATGTGAATATATCTCAATAAAAGCTTAAAAAAAGTAGGGATCTGTGACAGACTATACACTACCAAAGCTTAGAGCACTAGGCATTTATGTCCCACTGTGACACCAACAAGCTCTGCCCGGAGCCCGAGCTCCAGTCCCCAGTGCTGCCCATCAACAAGCTGGGGGAAATGGCGTGGTAGCTATTTCAGGGATAAAGAAACTCATATTTATCATAATTTACCAGTTTTTTTCTCCTGCTCCCTCCTGGATGCTGCACGGTGTTACTCTACTCTGGAGTTTCCAAACAGTTGATTCCAACAGTCCTGCCAATTCATTACTTGTTTTGGTGTAGGAACTGATTCCTAGAGCTTCCTACTTCACCATCGTCCCACCGGATGTTATCTTACTAAACTGAATTCTGGGATAGTTCAGTTTTTATAATGAAATTTTCAGTATACTTTATGCTTATTATCAGTATCATTGATCCATATTTCTGATGCGATTTCTTTGCTGAATAAAAATTTCAAAATGTTATTAATAGTATTATTAATAATAAACAACTATGGATCACATATTAGAATTGAGTCAGTTTTCAACATTTCAGTACACAATTTTGCT
>JAKSZT010054377.1:725470-743929 GCA_026826555.1 Tolypeutes matacus | reverse complement strand
AAGAGTTGAGCCCTGCCTACCTAGTCCAATGCCATCTTTCCAAAACTATCACATCGTGTTTTATTAATTTTTTAATATTGAGTGTACCTGCAGTTTATACATATATATTAATTCATTTATTTATTTTTAAATAGAGTTCCCTCATACCCCCTTATTAACATTTCTTCATTGGTATGGTGCCTTTTTTTACAATTAATGAGAAAATATTATGACTGTAATAAGTATAGTCCATAGTTTACATTAGGTTCACTGTTTCTGTTGTATAGCCCTATGATTGTTTCTATATATTTTTTTATTCTAGTAACATATATAACCTAGAATTTCTCCTTTTATCACATTGAGATATGCAATTCAGTGGTGTTGATTACATTCCCAATATTGCATTATCATCACCACCATCTACCACCAAAACTTTTCAATTACCCTAAACACAAATTCTGTACCAAATAAATATTAACTCCCCATTTCCTACCTCAAACCCAGCTCTCTCCTAGTAAACTGTATTCTACTTTCTGATTCTATGAATTTGAACAACATTGTTTTGATCAGTCACTTGAAGAACTGGAGTTATATCTCAGTGTAGGTATGCAGTATATATGATAAAAATATTCTACACTGAGAATTATAACTCCTGCTTAGATAAAATCTTCATAAAAGCATTTGTTATAATGTGCCTGTTCTTGCTAGTTGATACAAGAATTGGTTGATGAACATAGCAGAATGGCTAAAAGGTAAAGTTCCCATCATATATTTTAAAGTTTTATTGTAATAGTGCAAGGAAAATAATAATCCAACTATGTGTTGGAAGCAACAGACTATTTGTGTACAATAGCAATGAGGATTTAATGTCTATGCCTGAGGAATATTGTCCACTGTCATAAAGTAGTACACACTCACATAGGATAGACATAATACAAGGTATGAGAACTAAGCACCTAACTAAGCTGGTGAACTGGGAAAGATAGTGCAGGCACAATTCACCTGCTACTTAGTGATCATTGGTATGTAAGGAGCCAAGTCTAAGGGAAGAATTAGTCAAGGTTAGAATGCAGCAAAATATTTGCTGAGAGACTTATTTTCTTCTGCCTCTGTCACATGGTGATCTGTATCCTTCTGTCTCCTCCTCCCTCTGGCTTTCTGCTTCCATGTCAAGATTCCTGTTTTTATTAGGACTTCAGTCAAAAGTCTTTCTCAGAATGCATCTGATTCTACTCAGCCTGATCTTAATAGGATCCTTGAAGATTGTATTTACAAAGAGTTCACACCCATGAACTGCAGGTTAGAATGTGAATATGTATTGTGAAGGACATGATTCAATCAACAGAGTTGAAGGTGAGCATTTAATCCATGGGACTGTCTATTTGTAAATGGTTCAAATCTTGGAGCTGCTGGTTTGGATCTTACCCCACTAGACCTCAAATTCTTGAAGAACCAACTAGGAATGTCTTAGTGCCCACTTGAATTCTGGATGTTTCTGTATCACTGTGAGATTTCAAGGCTTATTGTAATAATTATTTTAGCAGATTATCCTGGGTGATGTTCCTGAGGTAGGAGGAGTCATATCAGTGGAAGGAGAAGAAACAGCATGGTAACATCTGTGCACCTGCACAAAAGCTCCTTTATCTGGAAGATGGTAGCAAAGTAAGGTGCTCCTAAAATGCAGTTAGTAATCAGCTACAGCTATTTAAATCCCCAGTCTGGGGACTCAGGATACCAGAAGATCATCTTGCAACATCCTTGGAAGAATGGAAGGAAGAGACTGCCCAATTGCAGTGAAGATTCATGAGTAGAGCACTCCAAGCTGTTGAGACTGGTGCACATCCCCGCCAGCAGCAGAAGCTGCCTTGGGAGCTGTTCCCTGGCCTGAGTTGGAAAATTCACTTCTCAAAAAAGGGGGAGGATTATATAAGATCGTTTTTCTTTGAAGTTGAACAAATGTAGGATGATGTTAATATCAGACAAAAAATAAAACATTCTATTAAGTGAAATAAACAAGACACAAAAGTACTACATATTGTATGATTCCATTTATATCAAACATCAAATGCAAATATAAATCAATTTATAAAGGTGAAATTAGATTAGTAGTTATGTAGGGCTGAGGAAGGAGTACTAAGGGACATGGAGTCTTTCTTTTTGGAGTAATGAAATTGTCCTAAAATTTTTGAGATGATGAATGTATAACATTGTGATTATAGTAAAAGCCACTGATTATATACTTTGGATAGAACATATGGTATGTGAACATATCTCAATAAAACTGCTGAATAAACAAATAAATAATTGTGCAAGAATAGCCAGACGCAGCAGCTATGTACAGCAGGGGAAACAGAGAGAAATTGAGAGGTGAGGAAGTTTCTTTGTCTGTTTTTTTGTTTATTATTATTATTGAAATAATTAAAATGCTCTGAAAATGATTGAAGTGATAAATGCACAACTCTGTGATTATACAAATACCATTGATTGTACACTTTGGATGAATTGTATGTTTTATTGGTATCTATCAATAAAATTGATTTGTTTTTAAAAAATAAAAATAAAAAATGGGGAAGGAAGAGATGTTGGGGCTCCAATTTCAGCTAATGATTAGTAAATCCAGCTGGCTAAAGTCCAATCCTAAGAACAGTTAAAGTTTGAACCTGTCCAAGTCACAAAGAGGTTAGTAGCCTCCATTTTAACTATGTCCCTGGCATGAGGGAAAGTGTGGCTAATTGACAATCACAGTGACAATAGGGACTGGCTTCTTTCCACCCAGGTTGGATTGTATCCCCAACTTAGGCTTCAACCCCACCTCCAACAGGGAGGGAGTTGATGGGACTTACTGCAACTTTGTGGGGGTAACTGCAGGTGCATTTGGCCTACATGGACTATTTCTGTGGGCCCATCCCCATCCCTGACTGGGCAGAAGGGACAGTGCTCTCTCAGCCTCTCTGAACAATTGAAAGCACTTTTGACCTGCCCAAACTAGATTATCGGACATGTCTGTGGCTCCTTCCCCACCCCCGGCAGAGCAGAAGGGGAACAGTGTTCCCTTACTCTTTCTGGTAAGTCACTTGGCCTGCACTGACTAGATTACTGGACACACCACAAGAACCATTCCCATCCCTGGCAGGGGAGGAGGGGAGCTGGTGCTTCAACAACCTACCTGGGCAACTGTGGTCAGTTTTCATTCACACAACTTAATTTGCTGCCCACACGTGTCTCTCTGCCTATCACATGCAGGGGAGGAAAAGCTTCATCAGTTCCTAGGGCAACATGGCAGCATGGCCTCCACAACTTACAGTACCAACCACATCCTGGGTACCTATTTGGTAACAAGCAAGGAAGAAATGGCAAGAAACAGATGAAAGAACTTCAAAAGTTCCAAATTGAGTTGAACCAAGTATCAAAGAGGAGATGTAGCACAAAGCCAGTCAAATAGAAAGCCCTAGACTAAAAAGAGAAAAGGGGACAAGAATAATTTGAAGACATACATTGAAAAATAGCAGATCTTATGGGAATGAAAGGCCCAATAAATAAAATTAAAATTTCACTGGAGGAATGTAACAGAAGATTTTGAGAGACAGAGGAAAGGATCAGTGACTGTAGCAGTTTGGCAGTTTGATATAGTTATGAATTTCAAAAATAGATATTGAATTATGCTTGTAAACTGGGTCTGTTTTGTGGGTATGATTAAGTTATGATTACTGCATTGACTGGGCCACATCAGTAGGGTGTTGAGCCCCACTCCTTGTTGGGTGGGGAATCAAATATAAAAGGCATGGCAAAGGGCAGAATTGTAGTAGTTTTTGAGTTGGAGTTCTCATGTTGGAGTTATGATCCTGGAGCCAGAGGAGGCTAGCAGACAGAAGAGCTTGGTGGTAAGAAAGAAAAGAAGGCCCCAGGATAGATGAGCCATTCGCCTGACAGTCTACAGCTGGCCTACTGGAGTGAGACAAAGCCTAGAGAGCCTCATAGTCTACAGCTGACCTTGCGGAGATAGCAGAGGAACTGAACCCAGGGAAAAGTAAGCCCTGGGAAGAGAGGAACCCAGGAAGCCTGAACCCTCGCAGATGTTGGCAGTCATCTTGTTGAGGGAAGTAACTTATGCTTTATGGACTGGTAACTGTGGGCTTCTACCCCAAATAAATACCCTTTATAAAAGCCAACAGATTTCTGGTATTTTGCATCAGAACCTCTTTGGCTGACTAATACAGTGACCTGAACAGGGCCTCTGAAAGCAACCATACAAACAACAGGTAAAGAAAAGAATGGGAAAAAAATTGAACAGTGTCTCAGGGAACTAAATGACAGCAAAAGACATGCAAACATACATGTCATGGATATCCTAGAAGGAGAAGAGAAAGGAAAAGGGGCAGAAGGAACATTTGAAGAAGTAATGTTAGAAAATGTCCCAACCCTATGAAGAACATAGATGATGCGTCGAAGAAGCACAGGATACTCCCATCCAAATATATCTGAATAGACCATCTCCAAAACACATACTAAACATAATGTCAAGTACCAAATATAAGGAGAGAATCCTGAGAGAAAAGAGATTGATCACATACAAGTGATACCCAATAAGATTAAGTGCTGCTTTCTCATCAGGAACCATGGAGCCAAGAGGGCAGTGGTATGATATATTTAATATACCACAAGAGAAAATGTGCCAGCCAAGAATCTTATATCTGGTAAGACTGTCCTTCATAAATGAGGGTGAGTTTAGAATATTCACTTATAAACAGAAACTGAGAGATTTGTTACCAAGAGACCAGCTTTGCAGGAAATACTAAACGGCAAGCTACAGCCTGATGAGAAAAGAAAGAAGAGAGGCTTGGAAGAGAGTCTACAAATGAAGATTATATCAGTAAAAGTAACTTTTTTTAAAATGTAAAAAGAGTGGTGAAAAAAGATATGACAGATAAAACTCAAATATCAAAATGAGTGAAATAAGAACTGCTTATACAGTACTAAAATTGAATATTAATGGATTACACTCTCCAATCAAAAGACATAGACTGGCACAATGGACAAGAAAATTTAAGCCATCTATATGCTATCTGCAAGAGACTCACCTTGGACCCAAGTTACAATTAGATTGGCAGTGAAAGGCTGGAAAAAATGAAAGGCTGGAAAAAGATATTCCACACATGCAGTAACAAAAACAAAACAAAACAAAACAAAAAAATCTGGAGGATCTATACTTATATTGGATTAAATAGACTTTAAAAGCAAAGGTGGGGGATTGTGGGAACATGGCCGAAAAGCTAGGCAGATAAGGCTCAGATCTCACTAAAACAATGAGAAAAGAACCAGAAGCTGCCTTGGGAACATGCTTTGGGGTACAGAAAACCAGAACACTTCTTCACAGCTCCTGGGAGAGTTAGGGACAGAGAGACAAAGAAGCTGAGGCAGCAAGAAGTGAGTTTTAAACATCCCAGCCACCAGGAATGACTCACCTCCCCCACCACCAAGACATTAAGCTAGGGTAAAACTCCTGGTGAATCATATCTGAGAGGAGAGCAGACATCTTCCTCCCTGCCAACTCCTTTGGATATATATATAGAACAGCAAGGTACCCTGCGTCATCTAGGAGGGTACTGCACAGAAGGGAGGCCAGGGTAAAATTGTGGGTTGCCTGCCCCAGTGGATGGAACCAGCACACATACCCCACCCTCAGAGCTGATAGCCTAGGTGTAGCCATTAGCTCCTTGCTCCAAAAGGAGTGTGATGGCAGATTTCCTGGGAGGAAGAGGGGTCTGGCAGGGTAGAGAGTGGTTTCTTTGCAGTGAGTCTGACCAGCTGGGCCCTCTTTGAATATAGGAAGGGATCTTGACTCAGCAAGGAGAGGGGAGGGGGATCTTCTCAGGTAAGCTGTCATGCCCAGCCACCTAGGTAAAGAGAAGAATTACATCAGAGAGGAGGAAGAGAAAGGTGGTTGATCAGCAGGACTCCACAGACTGCAGGGAATCTAACCAGCCCAAGGGAAAAGGGGCAGATAGCCTTCTGAAAGACAGATTAGCTCAGTGGAAGAATTCTGTCTAGCAGATACGAGGTCCCTTGATTTATTCCTGGCTCTTCTTTGAAAATAATCCACCAGGATATCAGGCATCCATCTGAAACTTTATGACAGGGAACATATACACATTCTCTTTGTATTAGCTTTTCTTGGATCACTTATTTTATTTTATTTTTTAAAAAGGTTCCTTTTGTTTTGATCCTTATTTTACTCACTAGAACCTGGTTCAAAACCTACAGAGGGCAGGCTGCAGGGAGATTGATAGATGAACACAAGACCCTGAGAGAATCTTTAGGGGTCTAGGAGAGAAGGTGGATTTTTTGTGTTTTAAATTGTTTTCCTTCTTTCTCCTTTTTTAAAAATGATTTGCTGCTGTCTTGTTTCTTGTTTGTAGTGTTTCCCCTTCCTTTGTTTGTCTGTTTGTTTTTTCTTTTTTTCTTTCAATACTAATTTTCTCTTCCTACGTTATTTCTTTTCACTCTTTCACGTTTATATCTTCTGCTTTCTGTTGTTCTTTCATTCCACCTCTTTTTGTTTGGTCTCCAATTTTTCTTGTTTTTATTTATACCTCTCTCACTTTTACACTGTTTTCTTTCTCTATTTCCTTTTTTCATTTCCCCTCTTCTCACAATTTTGGCCCTTTAATTCATTCTATGTATTTTTCTCTCTGCTGTTCCTTGTTTCATTGTTTCTATTCCTCTTTTCTATCTTATTCTTCTCTACTTCTTACTTGTGTTAATTTTTCAATTTCCTAGGCCTTGTATGGTTCCTCTCCTACCTTTTACTACTATTATTACTATTATTCCATTTCTCTTCCTATCACTTGCCTTTTCTCTGGACCTAATTTTTTTCCCAAGGGAACATAGACAACAACAAGGAAATAGAATAAGAAGAACAAAGTGTCAAAGTGAAACCTTACCACATACAAAACAAAAACAACACAATAAAACCACAGAATAGAGAGAGAAGTTAATCAGCTGAATAAACCCATCAAGTTAAACAGATGCCTAGACACCAAAACAAAACTTACAAACCATACTAAAAAACAGGAAGACATGGCCCAGCCCAACCAAAAAACTAAAAAGCAGGAGGAGATGCAGAACATGGAACAACAAATCAGAGATATCCAAACAAATATCATGAATCAATGAAGTGAAGGAAGAGGTTAAGGATATTAAAAAGACACTGGGAGAACATATTGAAGAAAGTGTAAACATATATAAAAAGATAACAGATAAGATGGTAATGGATGAAACAATCAACTAAATAAATAATACACTGGAAGCAGATAACAGCAGATATGAACAGGCAGAGGAAAGAATCAGTGACGTAGAAGACAGTATATCAGAAATCAAACAGATAGTAGAACAGATAGATTAAAAGATAGAAAAAATACAGCAGGGATTTGCTGATTTGAATCACAAAATGAAATGCACAAACATACACATTATAGGCATCCCAGAGGGAAGAGAAAAGGGAAAGAGGACTGAAGGAATGTTGGAGAATAATGGCTGAAAACTTCCCAACACTACTGAAGAAGATGGATGTACATATCCAAGAAGCTCAACATACCCCAAACAGTATAAATCCTAACAGGATTACTCAAAGACATATACTGCTCATTTACTCACCAAACATATGGTGAGTATGACCTAAATCTCAAGACAAACAGAACACAGAGAGCAGCAAGAGAAAAGAGAACCATCACATACAAGGGAAGCTTGATAAAATTATGTGTTGATTCGTCATCTGAAACCATGTAGGCAAGAAGGCAGTGTTAAGATATAGTTAAAGTGCTAAAAGAAAAAACTTCCAGACAAAAATTCTCTATCCAAAAAGCTGGCATTCAAAAATGAGGGAGAGTTCAAAATATTCACAGATAAACAAAAATTAGGAGACTATGTCACTAAGAAGCCTTCTTTCAAGAAATACTAAAGGGAGTTATTCAGATCAAAAGGAAAAAAAAGGAGAAAAAGAGTTGGAGGAGAGTTTAAGAACAACTAAAAAAATAAAAAGAGAAATAAAAACAACATATGGCATGCATAAACCTAAAGAAAATATGGCTAGTGAAAGTAATTCCTTGACAATAATAACATTGAATGTTAATGAATTAAACTCACCAGTCAAGAGACACAGATTGGCAGAATGGGTAAGGAAATATGATCCATCTTATGTTGTCTAAAAGAAAACCACCTTAAACCCAGGGAAACAAGGAGGCTGAAGGTGAATGCTTGGAAAACAATTTTACAAGCAAACACTAACCAAAGAAGGGTGGGAGTAGCTATACAAATTTTAGACAAAATAGACTTTAAATGCAAAGCTTTGGAAAGAGACAAGGAAGGACACTACATATTTATAAAAGGGGTAATCAATCAAGAAGTAAGAACAATTATAAACATTTATGCATGTAACCAGGGTGCCTCAAAATCCATGAGGCAAACACTGCAAAAATGAACTAGAGAAATAGATGCCTCTACAATTATAGTGGGGATTAAATACACCATTATCACCATTAGACAGACATCTAAACAGAAAATCACTAAGGAAACAAAGACTTTGAATAATACATTAGAGGATCTGAAACCGATATATACAGAACATTACACCCAAATACAGTGGGATATACATTCTTCTAGAGTGCACATGGAACATTCTCCAGGATAGATCACATGCTAGGTCACAGAATGAATCTAAATGAATTCAGAAAGATTGAAATTATGCAAAGTAATTCATCTGACCACAATGGAATGAAGCTGGGAATCAGTAAGAGGCAGAGAGCCAGATCATGCACAAAGATATGAAAGTAAAGAATACACTTTTAGACCAAAATTGGGTCAAGGAAGAAATCACAAAAAGTCAGTAACTACCTTGAAACAAATGAAAATGACAACACAACAAATCAAAACGGATGGCATGCAGCAAAAGTTGTACTGAGAGGGAAATTCATAGCTATAAATGCCTACATTAAAAAAGAAGAAAGCTAAAATCAAAGACCTAACTGCACACCTGGAGGAATGAGAAAAAGAACAACAAACTAACCTCAAAGGAAGTAGAAATACAAAAATAACAAAGATTAGAACAGAGTTAAATCAAATTGAAAATAAGAAAGCACGAGAAAAAATAAACAAAACCAAAAGCTGGTTGTTCAAGAAGATTAATAAAATTGACAAGTCCTGAGTTAGACTAACCAAAAAAAAAGAGCAAAATTGAAAATACATAAAGTAAGAAATGAGGAAGGGATATCACCACTGACCTCACAGAAATAGAGTATCATAAGAAGATATTTTGAAAAATTGTATGCCAACAAGATGTATAATTTAGAGGAAATGGACAAAAGCCTAGAAATACACAAGCAGCCTACATTATGAAAGAAGAAATTGATGAATTCAACAGACCAATCACAAGTAATAAGATAGAATTTGTCATCAAAAACCTCCAAGCAAAGAAGAGCCCAGGACCAGAAGGCTTCACTGGTGAATTCTACCAACATTCCAGAAAGAACTAACAACAATCCTGCTTAAACCCTACCAAAAAATAGTAGTGGAAGGAACATTGCATACTCATTCTATGATGCCAACATCACCCTAATAATAAAGACAAAGAAAAATGTCACAAGAAAGGAAAATTATAGACCAATCTTTCTAATGAACCTAGGTGCTAAAATACTCAACAAAATACTTTCTAATTGTATTAAACAATAAGTCACATTAATTAGACACCATGTCCAAGTGGGTTTCATCCCTGCCATGATGTTTCAACAAAAGAAAATCAATCAATGTAATACAGCACATAAACAGATTGAAAGAAAAAAATCACATTATCATCTCCATAGATGCAGAAAAAGCATTCAACAAAATACAACATACTTTCCTGATAAAAACACTGCAAAAAATAGGAATATAAGGAGACCTCCTCAACATCATAAGGGTATATATGAAAAACCCACAGCTAACATCATATGCAATGGTGAAATCCTAAAAGCTTTCCCTCTAAGATGGGGAACAAGACAAGTAGGCCCACTACCTACACTCTTATTTAACATTGGGTTAGAAGTACTTGATTGAGCACTTAGGCAAGAAAAATATATAAAAGTCATCCAAATTAGAAAGGAAGAAGTAAAAATTTCACTATTTGCAGATTATATGATCTTATACCTTCTAAGGAATGAGAAATCTACATCTAAGCTTCCAGAGCTTATAAACAAGGTCTGTAAAATGGCAGGTTATAAGACTAATGTGAAAAAATCAGTAGCATTTCTGTACACCCATAAGGAACAATCTGAGTAAGAAATCAACAAAAAAAATCCAATGTACAATATCAACTAAAAGAATTAAATACCTAGAAATAAATTTAACTAAAGATGTAAATGATTTGTATGCAGAAATCTCCTCAACACTATTACAGGAAATCAAAGAAGACCTAAATAAATGGAAGAATAATCCCTGTTTATGGCTAGGAAGACTATACTTCATTAACATATCTATCTTACATAAAGTGATCTACAGATTTAATGCAATCCCAATAAAATTCACCACAGCAGTTTTTACTGAATTAGAAAAATTAACTATGAAATTTATTTGAAAGGGCAAGAGACTCTGAATAGCCAAAGACATTGAAAGATTTGCCCAAATGGCCAAAATCTATGATAAGGTGGGAGTGTGTAGTTGTGCAGTGGAGGGGCATGACAGTGGTGCAATGATGCTATTGGTTCAGGTGGTGCTGGTTTATCAGGGGATAGGGTGGGAAGGGTGAGTTGGACAACCCATGGAATTGGGGTTAGAGTTGGGGGAGGGAACAGGTGAACAATGGGGTTTGGCAGGTACAAGGTTGAAACTACAATGTTGGGACTGCTCTTTGGCAAGTGAGTGTTACTGGTTCTGGGTGTTGAATGTGGGGGACATTCTGGACAGGGTGCAACTGGGCTAGGTTTTTAGGGAATGTAATAATATCCGTCTTGCCATATTGTGTTATATCAGTGGATGGAGATCCACATAATAAGGGGCAATGTGGTGGACTCCTATCCTGGGGAAGCCCTCTAGGTTTTCAAATAGAAGGGTGGGAGTCTCTCGAGGGCACGGAAGGTGCCTAATAGGGGAGGACAGACCAGTGTGTCAAGCCCTCAGTGTTGTTGCAAGTAACTATGAATCTTGCCCTTCAAGGAGTGAGGTCTGGTGATTGCCCTGGGTCCTGATGGGAGGTGGAGGGAGGAATAGAACAGAGGGAATACAGGGCATTTTGCGAGCGATGGAAGTGGTCTACATGATCTTCCTATGATGGATACAGGCCATGTTAAATTACATCAAAATTTATAAAAGTGTATAGTCCAAAATGTGAACCATAAAGTAAAAAAGTGACCATGGTTATGAGCTATTTTTCAATATCTATGCATCACTTATAATAAATGTATCATCCACATATAAAATGCTATTAATTGGGATAGGGGGAAAATGGGGAGAATGTTGGGTATATGGGAGTCCCCTGTATTTGATATGTGACTTTTCTGTAATCTGAAACTTCTTTGAAAATAAAATGAAAAAAATAAGGCACTGGAAGAAAATATCACTGTACATATAGGACAACAGATCTTACAGTGATGAAAGGGAAAATATCAAAAAAAATTTTTTTTTAATTTTTCAGCATTTTTATCACATTTTTAATTTTAATATTTTATTTCTTTTTTGTATTTTATTTCTTATTTTTCAAACTACCATTATTATTTCATTTTCTTATTAATTGTATTTGATATTTTTGAAGAAGTTTTGGATTGCAGAAGGGTTACAACTGTGGCAGGGGAGACATTGATGTGGGGTGACCGTGATGGGGAATACATGAGAGGAAGCTCACCTGGGCAAACCTATAAGGCATATAAACGTGTTCAAATGTTCATGGGGAATTGTCATGGTGGGTGGAGTTTCGCACAATAACCAAAGGAATATCCAATTCTCATCCTGGGGAGCACTGCCACATTCTCTAATTGAACACCTAGAATCTCATGAATACAGGGGCAATGACTAGTAAAGGAGGGTGGACAATTTACAGGCCCTTGATATTGATGAGTGTGCATATGAACCTTTATTCTTGAAATTGAAACTTAGCCTAGTATTACAGGGTGCCTAAGAATTGCCTCCTGGTAGCCTCCTTGTTCAAATGTGGCCTCTCTCTAAGCTAAACTCAGCATATGAATATATTACCTTCCCCCCAGCTGGGACATGAATCCCGGGATGAGCCTCCCAGGCACTGAGGTATTACTACCAAATACCAACTAGTAATGCATTTAGAAGGAGGTAAAACAGTACAAGGAAATTCCCAGTAGAAAACTCCTCTAACAATTGCAGGTGGAAACCAGGTGCCCATCCAGGTCTGAAAAAAATCAGTACATCATGCCCCAAAGATCAACCACTCACCCTCCCTGCTGGAACATTAACAGCAAACATCAGCTTCTGGAACATTGCTTGCTTGCTTTGCTATAGAAATATATATGATGATTAAAACAATCCTGTTTTCGGTTGCTATAGAAATATGTATGATGATTGAACCAATCCTGCTTTTGGCACGCACGAAAAAGAATTGGCCATACGGGAAGGAGTTCTATACAAACTGCAGTCACCGAACGTTAGGTGTGACTCTCACTAGGGAGTGCTCCACGGCCGGTAATAAAGCTTTCATTGAAATTTTCTCCTGGGAGTCATAATTTGCATGAAGCATTCCGCTTCATTTTGGAGGCCCCAGTGGGATTGACCAGAGCCTGCCACACTGAGGCTTCCAGGGGGAGGCCTCTGAGAGATGTTCCTCAGCCCCAGTAAGTCCTCAGTCTGGCCAGAAATTCCAGGGGAAATTAATTATTCAACCTAAGAAACCACCAGTTCTGTTCTGCTTCGGTAGGTCTGGATCCAGGGGAGGCCATTGGGCTCCGGATGCAGCGCTACTCCCACAGCCTGGCCACCGGGTGATATGCTACTCAGAGCCTCAGAATAGGCTCAAGGTTTGTGCATCTGTGTGTGTAGATGGCTGTCTGTCTGTCTGTAATGTTTCGGCTCAGTTTCTGTTCTTTGCTCTTCCTGTTTGTTGCTATGGGTCAATCTCCTCTTGTCCTACCACACCCCTTGCCTGTTTTCTAAAGAATTTTCAGGAATTCAAGAAGGCAGCAGCTGAATATGGAGCCAAGGTCAACCTGGGGACTCTCCGAACCCTATGCAAGTTAGAGTGGCCCACCTTTGGTGTAGGCTGGCCGTCTGAAGGAACTACAGACCTCCCAACAGACCACAAAGTCCGTAAAATCATCTATAGCAAACCTGGCCACCTGGACCAGATTCCTTATATTGATGTGTGGCTAGATCTTCTTACAGACACACCCAAGAAACTGAAAATTTGTCTTGCAGAACATGGGTGCTCGGCCCAGCCAGAGACTCAACTTCCTTTAAAAGCTCCCATGAAAAGCCCCAGTCCTTTGGTCCTACAGAACACTCCTGATGAACCCCTCCCCTTACCTACTTACCCAACTTAACCCTCGCCCCCCTCCGTCTGCCCCATCTGTGTCCACTCTCTCTCCTTCTGCTCTAAACCAGTCACCCACTAACAATCTCTACCCTCCACTCCCCAGAACTGCTGATACCTCTCTAACCAGGGCCCCCACCACCACGTGAAGGGGCACCCAGTATCAAGTTCTGCAGCTTCCCACAGCTTGCCTGACCCAGTCCCCTTACTGCCCCTCCACCAAGCAGGTCCAGGTCTGGGTGACGACAGTCTCCCGTTCATGGTATATGCCCCTTTTTCATCTAAAGACCTGTATAATTGGAAAAATCAAAATCTGCCCTTCTCAGAAAAACCCCAAGGCTTGACTTCTCTCCTAGAAACTAGCTTCTTCACCCATAACCCCACCTGGGATGACTATCAACAATTATTACAAGTACTATTCACCTCGGAGGAGAGAGATTGTATCTGGAGGGAGGCTGTCAAAACCTAATGCCAGAATCATGCAATGTCAAGTTTTATTGTTGAACCCACTCTCTGTGTTATTCTCAAAAATGGAGGCACTAAATCCGGCCACCCTGCTCCCTGACTCTAGTGGCCCCCCAGTGGCCCACGACTGCTTGCACTTGCTGGAAACCCTGATGGGGCTACGCCCAGACCTCACGGATGTGCCTTTACCGGAGGCTTCCCATAATCTCTATGTAAATGGCAGCAGCTTTGTTAAAGACAGAGTCTGTTATGTGGGAGCAGCAGTAGTAGAGCCGCCCAAAACTATCTGGGCTCAATCCTTAAGCCATGGCATCTCCGCCCAACGGGCCGAACTAATAGCCCTTACCCACTGTCAATATTTATACGGAAAGTCGTTATGCTTTTGCTACAGCCCATGTACACGGTGCACAGTACCAAGAGTGAGGATTCCTAACATCAAGAGGAAAAGAAATTAAAAATGGGGATGAAGTCTTAGTGCTATTAGAAGCCATTTGGTTCCCTAACCAAGTAGCCATTGTTCACTGCAAGGGACACCAGAAGGGAAACTCCCCACAGGCTGAAGGCAACTGACTAGCAGATGAAGTCACACGAACCACTGCCTTCCTACCGGTCGCCCCTGTCCAAATGCTCCCGACAGTCCCCAGCCGGGAGCCCCCGGTAATGCACTACTCTCCAGAAGACGTCAAGCAGGGGGAAAGTCTAGGAGCTAAAGTTTCCCCAGAAAGTTGGTTAGTCCTGCCTGATGGCAGAACATACCTACCTGAAGCAGAGGTGAAACAATTGGTCAAAAGGCTGTATGACACCACACATATGGGTGGCACCAAATTAATAGAACTAATAAAAAGAGACTTTTATTTCTCAGGTTTGTCTAAAATCAGTAAAAGTATCATATCAAGATGCGAAGTCTGCACAAAAGTAAATCAAAGAGGAGGTGTCCAAGTTCCAGTGGGAACTAGGCTCCGCGGGATGGAACCAGGAGAGCACTGGGAAAAAGACTTTACCGAGATAAAGTTGGAAAAATATGAATATAGGTATCTCATGGTGCTGGTGGATACATTTTCGGGATGGGTCAAAGCCTGCCCGACTAAAAACAAAACAGCCACGGTAGTAGTTAAGAAGTTGATAGCAGAAATCATTCCGAGATTCAGGCTTCCTCTTAGAATAGGGTCAGATAACGACTCAGCCTTCACAGCACAGGTGACTCAACAATTGGTTAAAGCCCTGGGTATAAATTGGAAACTACACTGTGCATTTCAGCCCCAAAGTTCGGGACAGGTTGAAAGAATAAACTGCACCTTGAAAGGAACCCTAACCAAGTTGGCTCTGGAGTCTGGTGAAAACTGGGTAAGTCTCCTTCCTTTTGCCCTCCTTAAAGCCAGATGTACCCCCTATGTGCAGGGCATTACACCCTATGAAATATTATTTGGCAGACCCCCGCCCCTGTTGCCCAAGTTGGGGTTAGAAAAAATATCTGAATATGACAACCAATATCTTTTCTCTACTCTAAAGGTGCTGGACCAGATTAGGAAAACGGTCAATCAGATGGTCCAAGAAGTCCATCTCCCTTGTTCAAGTACTAACCCTCCTTTGTTTCAGGCGCAGCCCGGAGATATGGTCTTGATTAGAAAGCTCCAGGCTGGAACACTGGAGCCACGGTGGACCAGCCCATATGTGGTGATCCTCACAACACCCACGGCAGTAAAAGTCTCAGGGAAAAGGCACTGGATACATGCGTCCCAGCTAAAAGCTGTCAGGTCCGGAACGGAGGACTCAAAAGCAGGACAGTCATCAGGACAGAAAACCTGTTAAAAATCAAAATATGCCAGATAAGTTAAGACTAAGGGCGGGGAAGGGGGGTGGGAATATAACAATGCCCTGGCAAATGAGTTTGCTGTCCCTCCTGGTTACTAGTGTTTGCACTAGTAGTGGCTTTTGGTTAACCTCCTATTACTGGAGGATAACCAGAACCGAAGAAACCTAACCTTCCCCAACCAAAAACCCACCAGAGCCCTCTTGTTGTCCATGTTGTCATCTGTCTTCACTTTCCTAAACAATAGCCAACCAAACACCCCTAAAGATTGTTGGCTCTGCCTAAACCCCCAACCTCCTTATTACATTGGGATAGGGGCAAATGGGAGCATTATTTCCAATGAATCACTGTATGTTGAAAAAATATCAGTAGATGAATGCCAAAACTTTGTAAGTGGGGTCATAAGCCAATTCTAACTCTGGGGGACCTACAAGGAAATGACACCTGTTTTGCCCCTTTCTCAGCCAGAATCAATACAACTTTCCTAAGCCCCCACTGTTGATCAGGTATTTTCTCTAATGAAACTGATGAATCCTATTACTGGAAAGCTCCTAGTGGCATCTGGTTCACCTGTACCCAAGGAATCATTCCTTGTCTCTTGCCTCAAAACTTGTCACAATCTAAAACTAAAGAAAACTCAGTTGTCTGCATCCTAATACACATCATCCTACAGGTATACTGATATTCAGGTGAAGGGGGCCGCGAACATTTTAGAACCATAAGCCGATTTAATGAGTTCCCATTCTCATTCCCATTAAGGTTGGCCTTGGGATTGGGGGTTCAGCAGCCTTAGAAACGGCAGCCCTGGTCACCGGTAAGGAAAACTTTAAAATCTTATCTACTCAGAATGACACAGATCTAAAGGAATTGCAAAAGTCAGTTAGTCACCTCGAAACATGCTTATCCTCTCTGACCGAAATGGTTTTCCAGAATAGGCGTGGGCTAGATCTATTATTCTTAAAACAAGGACTATGTGTAGCCCTAGGCGAAACCTGCTGTTTCTACTCTAACCACTCAGGAGTAATTAAAGAAAGTCTCTCATCAGTTAGAAACAGGCTAAGGGAACGAGAAAAACTTAGAAACAAAAGTGCTAATTGGTATGAAAGCCTATTCTCATGGTCCCCGTGGCTAACCACCTTAATCACCGCTGTTGCAGGAGCGCTTGTCCTAGTCCAACTAGGATTTCTAGTAGGCCCTATTTTCATTAACTGCCTCATTTTGTACATCTGAAAAAGAATACAGGCAGTGAAGGTAATGATATTACGCACTCATTACAATCCCTTGGCCACTGATGCCGAGTCAATAGTTTGACTAATGCTATTACAGGAGTGGGGAATGAGAAGGAGGTAAAACAGTACCAAGAAATTCCCAGTAGAAAAATCCTCTAACAATTGCAGGTAGAAACCAGGTGCTCATCCAGGTCTGAAAAGAATCAGTACGTCATGCCCCAAAGATCAACCACTCCCCCTCCCTGCTGGAACACTAACGGCAAACATCAGCTTCTGGAACATTGCTTGCTTGCTTTGCTATAGAAATATGTATGATGATTGAACCAATCCTGCTTTTGGCACGTGCGAAAAAGAATTGGCCACGCGGGAAGGAGTTCTATACAAACTGTAGTCACCGGACATTAGGTGCGACTCTCACTAGGGAGGGCGCCACGGCCGGTGATAAAGCTTTCATTGAAATTTTCTCCTGGGAGTCATTATTTACATGAAGCGTTCAGCTTCAGCATCTGGAAAAAGACCTTGACCAAAACTCATTAGTAAAGACCAATGAGTTTATATGGCCAAGAGACTTCAAAGTGAGTCAGGAGGTCTTTCCAGAGGTTACATTTATGCCTGTCTCAGCAGGTTCTCATTGACTGCCAAAGTAGATACTACCACAAATGCTGGGCTCCTCAGGGCACTGTAGACATCCAAACACTATAGTCAGGACAGATAGCTCAAGAGTTTGGTGCCTTGCCAGTGGGCCCTACTTTGGAATTTATGCTCCACAGTGTGACAGAGTTGGACTCAGTTGTAGTTTCCCTACACATGGCTCTTCTGTCTTTCTATTTGAACCCATATTTACTAATAGAGTTGGTAAGTGTATGTCCAAGGGACTTAAATCTTTGGGCTGTCCATGTGCCAGTCAGGCCTTGAATCTCAATGGACTAGTAACACCAACTCTCCAGTTCACTTGTCTCACCCAGGACAACTAACAAGGAGGTGATGATGGACAACTACCATACCAAGGAACTGAGAGAGTCTACAACGACAAGCAACAGAGCCCCATCAATTGGTTCTATAGGATCACAGTCCCCTCTCAATTAGAGGTGGAGTGAGCATCATTATCCCAGAATCCTCAGTATTGGGTAATGAACCATGGACTAAAGTAGACTTACTGGTATTCTATTATAGATTTATTGTAATTCTAACAATGGAAGAAATTATATCATTGAAGTGGAGGCAGTGGCCACTGGAGGTTTTGAAAACAGGAAGAGAGAAAAATAGGTGTAATATGGTGACATTTTGGGGACTTGGGATTTGTCCTGAATTACATTGCAATGAGAGATCCAGGCCATGATATATCTTGCCATAACCTACACAATAGGTTGGGAGAGAGTGTAAACTACAAAATAAACTTTAATCAATGCTTAATGGCAATGCTCTAAAATGTGTTCATCAAATGCAGTGAATGTCCCACA
>JAKSZT010054377.1:626061-710470 GCA_026826555.1 Tolypeutes matacus | reverse complement strand
TGAAGTGATAAGGAAATATCAGTCTTAACCGGAATACATTTCAGTTCATCCTAGCTGTAGTTTCTGAAAAAATGCCATTAACATTGAGCCTGATAATATAAAGTCCCCAACAATAAACACATAAATCTCAAAAACCCATCTTCATCCAGAGGAAGTAAATGTATTCTCCTCATGAGTATAAATATGTGATATATTATTGACTGTATCCATGATTCAGAAGAAAAATCTGTGCCACCCGCTTACTGATTACCTTATTTTTTACACCATAGACAATAGGGTTGAGTGCAGGTGGCACAAGGAGGTAGATAGTAGACAGAAGAATGTGGGTAAAAGGGGCAACATGTCCAAAACGGTGGCTGAAGAAGGAGAAGAAGGCAAGAATATAAAACTCAAGGAAGACAAAAATGTGAGCTGTGCATGTGTTAAATGGTTTGAATCGTGCCTCCTTTTGTTGTAGATGAAAAACAGCCTGGAAAATCATGATAGAGGACACAAGGATAAAAATCATGTCAAATCCCAGAATTGTAAAACCCACAAAGAGACCACATATTTTATTAACGTGAATGTATTCTACAGCCAACTTGACCACAGCCATATGCTCACAATAAGAATGAGCAATAACAATGGTGTGGAAAAGGTGCAGTCTTTTGATTAGAATGGGTAACAGGCCAACCAGCACTGTTGCCCGAATTGCCACTGCTAGGATCATTCATATAATTATAATATAATAATTATTAACTGAATGAAAAAGTAATGAAAGGACATGGAGATCTCTATGCTTGTGTTCCTTTTATGATAACAGTGTGTGGACTATGGTCAGAAAAGTCAAGAGA
The DNA here is from genome assembly GCA_026826555.1 of Tolypeutes matacus. NCBI lineage: Eukaryota > Metazoa > Chordata > Mammalia > Cingulata > Chlamyphoridae > Tolypeutes > Tolypeutes matacus. The sequence goes on along the minus strand of JAKSZT010054377.1, from coordinate 709,637 downwards.
TATATGAGTTAAAGCAATAAGTATCCTTGTGAAAAATAATTTCCTTTGATGTCTGCATGTGGTATTTGGTGGTAAGCAGGGAGGATTGGATAAATGTATAAAGGAAGTTGCTACTAGTTATGAATGTGAGTTGTCAATAATGCTAGAAATTAAAGACGATAGATCTTATAAGTTAAATATATGGGTATGTCATGAATATTCAATCAATAATTATCTGATAGCCTAATGGAAAACAAGCAATATTTCACTTTGCCTTGGCCACCTGATAACAATGCTTTTTGTCAGGTTACTTCTTTAATAATCAGAACAATGGATAAAATAAACTATTTGAAAATAAGAAAGATAATCTGCCTACTAATTCTGAATCCCCCACATATCATTTATGGGGTCTTGCCAAAGTATCTTGCCTATACCTTACTCATCTGTAAATAAAGTTCAATAACTTCACCAACTTAGTATTAAATAAAATCATATACAGGGCAGATTGGTGGACGGAACAGTACAAATATTCAATACATAGTAGCTTATAAAAAGCTAGTTATTATGACTGGACAGAAATAGGCTGTGGGATACTGAGGAGAAAGAAAATAAAAACACAGAGAACTGAAAACTTTTTGATGACAGAAATGAAAAACAAACTCCATAAGAAGATGAAAATCCCAGAGCCAAAGTGCTTTTCTCCAGATTCTTGTATATAAGATTGCCCATTTCCCCAAGTAAGGATCAAATGTTTACACTGGATATAAGAATGTGATATCCTGATTAGCTTGCAGACTTTCCTGCAGTTAAAAAGGACACATGACTAAAAAATATTTTTATTTGTAATAACTACTCCTCCTTTACAGGTTTTGTGAGTAAGTAAGAATATAACAGGGAGAACAAAATGCATCCAAATTACTTTAAATCCAGTCTCTATGTGAGGCAAAAAGAGTTGAGCTTGTTAACTCTTAGCATTTTAAAATAATCTAACTGCTATCAGGTAAGAGGTTGTCTCATTCCTTGATACTGAGTGGAAGAGAAAGTAAAAATGAATCTGAAACAGAGTCAAAAGGGGAAACATGTCATGTGGGCACCCTATGCACTGATACAGAGAGAAAAAAGCTTTGTGGTAAAAGGACCAGAAATTAAAGTTTTTTCAAGGCATGTGATGCTCTAATCTTTCCCCAACTTTCCACATTAAACACCTGCCCCATACATAAACACTTCTCCTGAAACACAGACAGCAGATTGTCTCAAACTCATCCTTTCTCATTTTTAGTAAACTAAGAAGCATTTGAGTTTCATGGGGATCTGGATGGCTAGAATATAGATGCCTGGGAACTACCTTGCTTATGTCATTAATTACTTAGAAGCGAGACATACAAGCAGATGAGACCAATGAAATTAGTTCACGTCTAAATTATATTTATGTACAACCCTTACTTTGTTGATGAAAAATTCTTACCAAAAAAAAAAAAGAGAGATGTCATTGTGACTGACAGAGAAATTATTGACTAAACCAAGATTTAACGATTCTATTCTATTCATTCCCTTCTAATATAAATTGTTATTGCAGCACCTTATCTACTTACAGTCCCCAGATTGTGGACAGGGTAACTTACTGGGTAGAGATGAAGGCTGGCCTGGCATATGAATGAACTGGTTACATCAACTTGTTTACAACACCTTTCAGCAAATAAAGGTATTAATGGAAGAATTTCTGGGCCTTTCTGAAAGTCTGAGATGATCCCAGTACATCGTTTCCCTTCTGACGCTTTTACAGCACCTTTCTCTTCTTATCCCCAGGCTTCCTTACCAGGAGTGTGTAGATATCAGCCCTGGATAATATGTCAGAAAATGCTATGGTTTCTAGAAGGAAGGAGTCTCCCAGGAATGTGGACTGGGAGATATCTGGATGGATCATATCTATAACAAGTTGATTCTGAGCATATTAGAAGTAAGGGTCAAGAATATGTGAGAAATGAAGATTTCTTAGGATGTGTAAATGAAGGGTAATTAACTTTTTCATACTTTGTCATCCAGCAAGGCCTGTAGCTGAAATAGATTAGCAGATACTATTCTGCTGATAAATATAATAGTGAAGTTTCTACTGCTGCTGCTGCTACTTCTATTATTACTATATGAATAATTTTCCTGGTGCCTAGTATTTTATAGTAAATTTCAGTTTCAAATGATATTTAAACACTGTTTTGTTTTTTTTTTTTCAGTTTTTTTCTCTAGAGTTTTTTGTTTTCAAGTTGCTCCAAGCTTTTTTTCAGTAATAAATGAGATAATTCATCATTTTGTCCTCTTTCTCATGATAGCAGTTGCCACAAGTTTCACTGATAATGCTTGTACGTTGCTCTATGGATGTATACAAAATCTCCAGATGACAAGTTTCAGAGACTATTTTCTGCAATTTCATAAATCTGGCAATATTTCAAATAGGTGTTATTCTGACTCCGGAGTTTTAGTAATTCAATCATTTGCATGAGAAAACAAGTAATTTGCTGCTGATAATATGAAACTGGCAAACTGCCTTCTTCCAGCAGACTCCTGGGTAACTGGATTTTAGATTGTAATGACTAAAATGTGGGAGTGATTTCTAGTAGACATTTTTCTTTGAGTATGCCTCAACCTCATGACACCCACCCTCCATCTTTGTGGAAGTTCATCATTGGTGTGTTTGTGTCTTGTTTTTTGTTATTGTTAAGTGACCTGTAACTATCTAGTCTTAGACTCATTTGTCCTGCCTAAGAACACATACAGAATCAATCCGATTTGTCAAGGGGGAAAAGAAAGTATTTTCATCAACTTTTATTTGTCATCTTCATTTTTTTCCTTTTATTTTTTCCTCTAAGTTTCCTCAGGAATTTATTGTAAGATCTAGCGTCTCTCTTCTCCCCACCTCATTATTTCACCTACTTTCCTCTTCTCACTCATTGTTATTTATTGTATTACTCTGTCTTTTCCCTTCTCCTTCATTTATTTTCCTTTTTTCTCTCTATTTTGCTTTCTTCCTTCCTAATTCATATTCATGCATTCACTCAATTCTGCCTATCTTTATCAATTCTCTCAATGTCAACTTTCCATCAATTTTCTATTATTTCTCTTGTAGCTAACTTTCTGCTTTCTCCTTTCTTAGATAAGCTTATTATGAATTTTAAATTTTCATTAAAGGTATATATAACCTTGCATTGACCCAGAAATATTCCAGAGATTTTTCACCCTGAACGTTATAGCTAAGTTCTTGACATAATAGTTTATATTGATTTTTTTTTTCTTTTTCACACCCATAATGGTATGGTTTCATCTTCTTACTTTGTAATAAAAACTTTCTTGCAAAGAAACACACATCTGCATCATAACCCAGCAATTTTACTGCTTGCATTTTATCAAGAGAAATGAGCATGTAAATTCACAATAAGACTTGTATACTAGTTTTTATAACAGTCTTCTCCAAACTAGCCCTAAACGGGAACCAAACCAAATGTCCCTCAAAAAGATACTGGACCTTAATTATCAAGTTTGATGAGATTTGGCATTTATGTACTTCCATGTAAACATCATACTAATTAATATATATATATTTTTAATTATAATATCCTAAAAAATTACCTCATGACCCAGTCTGATCATTCTTCAACTCCCTTTCAACTCTGAGAAACTATTTCTTGATTTAATCTCCACAGATTAGATTTGCCTATTCTTAAATGTCATTTAAATTGAGTATTATAGTATACATTGGAGTTAAAGGAGTGAAAAATATAATGAAGAGTTTCACCAGAGGGCTGAAGGGAATCATGAAATATAGGTTGTGGAGAGCTATACCCATTTAAATATGATTACAGTTGAAAATATTCAAAGTATGCTATGGAATACCATGGGAGACACAAGAGCAGCAGGATATCAGTGTGAAAACACATGCATGTATTGCTAAGGAGAATGAAGAATATATTTTATACAAAAGACAAATTCTGTAAGATTGTTACCCGGGGCTAACCATAGTCAGATTTGCAGTTGAAAACTCAAGAATGAATTTGAAGAGAAAACTATAAGAAGGAAGTAGAGTTACAAGCAGTTGCCATCATTTAAGCAAGAGGTAATTCATGTATTTACTTGTACCAATAGGGTGTGTCAGAATATACCTCTTATTTTCCCATGAACCAGTGGGAATTTTTCCCTTTCATTACTTATATGTCACCTATATAATCTATTTATGCTCTCCACAATTCTGTGACTCCAGATGAAGTCACGCATTGCTTTTGCCACAGCTATTACCTGTGCCTGGGCTGATGTTACTTTATACAAAGACCCCCTGTACTTGATGCAGGAAGCAGAAAGTCAGCAAGAAACCACTATACTCAGCTATGCATTAAAGGTACATTAAGGTGCTTCATGGTGTGACACTTGATGACCGTGTCAGACCTGTGGACTGGATAGGGTCTTTGACAGGATGAAAGAGCCTCTCCTTGTGATAGTGGGTCCTGAATTATGGGCCAGGGACTTAAGACTTTCTTAGTTACATCCTTTTTCCATACAGAGTTGGAAAAAGGCCTTCCTAAAATTGGTACCAAAAATTTTGTTTTCAGGCAGGGAAGCATTTTTTTTTTCAATCTTTCCCCTTCAATGTTGTTATATGATATAATGTAAATCACCTCTCTATTTTCATCAGAAGGAGTGAAATGAGTCATAAAAGATTAGGCATTGAGGAAAATTAGCAATGATAATGTGAGGGAAGGAGGAATGAAATCTTGAAGTGAATTTGGCTTTCTGACAGTGAGAATATTGACGGTGAAGCTGACAAGACTGCATTTTAGAACCCATGGCTAATCCTAATTCAATTAATCAGTTTATGAATGGTGGGATGAAATCTCCAAAAGATACAGAAGAACCTAAGATCTGTGTTGTAAAATACATAATAACTTCTGTAACAGAGGAGGTTTGTCAATTAATAGGGCCCTAAGACTTTCAAAGTTTTATCAAAACTATGGAATTATCATTCATAATCATCCATGTTAGATGTCAGGTTTCTTTTATTATCCAGACACTATAGGAATATTAGAAAAGCTTGCAATTTTTCTTGGAAATAGGAGTCATAGTGCTCCCTTCCCCACGCCTATTTGTGAGCTGATCTAAGGAAGCATTGCGAAGAAAAAGGATAACAAGGAAATGGAGGAAAACCAGTGAAAGTGAATTAATAAGTTCATCATCACTGTGAACCACTGAGGACCTATCATTCCCAAGGGACTCTCTGAGGAAGTGTAAAATGTATCTCAGACTTTCCATACTGAGGGCTGAGGAAGTTGGGTCTCTATCTTCAACATAAATCCCTTATCATTTAAAGGCCATTCAGGAGATGATGACTCTGGTAATCCAGCTTTCTCTGTATGGCCAAGATTGTAATGGCTAGAGAATATGTTAAGATATAAAGAAGATGTAAAGTAATAGGCAAGTGTAGGCATTGTCTTCAAGTAAGCAAAGCAGAAAGGTCATAGGCAGTGACAATCATCTGCAATAACCAAAAATAACTTAACCCATTCTTATAAATGGATTGCTAAATCTAAGCTTTTCCTTTTATACCTCTCAAATAGACAGGAGGATTCAAGATAACACAGAACATAAAGGATTATATTTATCTTCAGGTTTTCTAGAACAAATTTCCTGGACATCTTAGAAAACTCAACATCAAGATCTGCCTAAAGAAGCAATCCAGAGATATAATGATATCTGAAATTTAAAGGTTGTATACCATAATTATACAACCTATAAATAATTATTATTTATAATAGTAATATGATTAATATCTGTGATGGTTAATTTGAAATGTCATTTTGGCTAGGTTATACTGTTACATTATTTGGTCTTATAATTATGATAGTGGGCTTTTTAAAAATAATCTGATATCTTATGATTGTTTTTCTTTTTTTGACTCATTCTTGACAGTCTATACTTTATTACTTCTAGAAGGTAGTTCAGCTTAATTTCTCATGTTTTTCAATTGTGTCAAGAAATGGTATTATATAACACTCATTTCATGAGGAGCAAATTAACATAGGCTGACTTCCCAGGATTTTTTTTAATAATATAAAGGTCAACCTCATTATTTTTTCATAGTTTTGTGCATTTATATTTATAGAAAATTAAAGATTCTGGGTAGAAATAGATCACTTACTAATTTAGGATAATTTGAGAAGAATAGAATTGGTGGGATGTTTACAAATCTGGAGAAAGGGTAAACCCAGACTTTAGAATGGCTGGTTTCCAGTAGCATTCTGTAGGCTTGCAGGAGTATGGGAAAAGAGTCATTACTTGAACTTCACAGGCTGGAAAGAGCTGTGTGGGTGTGGTGGTTTGAAATTGTATGTACCCCAGAAAAACGTGTTCTTAAATTGAATCCGTTCCTTTTGATGTAAACCCATTATACATATGACCATTTGATGGGAATGCTTCATGTAAGGTATGACCCAACTCATTCAGAATGGGTCTTAATCCTATTACTGGAGTCCTTTATAAACGGAATGAAGAGAGACAGACAGAGAGAGAGACAGAGAGACAGAGACAGAGACAGAGACAGAGAGACAGAGGAACAGGCAGAGAGACAGAGAGACAGAGAGCCACAGAAGCAAGAAGCTGAAAACAACAAAACCCAGAAGAGAAAGGAGAAACAAGCAGATACAGCCATGGTCCTTAACATATGGCACAGGGACCAAGGATCTCTGACTGTTGGTCTTCGGGAAAAGAACATCATTTTCATGATGCCTTGTTTTGGACATTTTCACAGCCTCAAACTGTAAGCTATTAAATTCCCATTATTTAATCCAATGCTTTCTGTAGTATCTATTTTGAGCAGCCTAGGAAATTAAAATAGTGGGGAAGGTTGCTTGATAGAAGCTGAGATCTTCTCTGGAGGGGTGCAGGCAGCTCATAGTGACCCTTCAACAATGAGTTGGGGCAATAAAGCTCTTGCCTCAGGTCGGTACCTTCCTCCAGTATCATACTGGTGTTTGCCATTGGCTAACTCCCATTAAAAATAAAAGGCAAGAGGTATCATTATAATTTTCTATACATATCTGCCACCTGTTAATTAATGGAACTCTGATAAAAGTGTAAACGTAAGACAGAATAAAACATCTTCTATGGTCTGGGGCTAATGACCTCAATATAAGTTAATTTTCAAATTTTTTATTTCCTGGAAATAGCCTCATTCAGAAAATTTGAATAAGGGAATTAGGGCCTAGATTGTAAGCTCCTGTGGCAATAAACAAATTTGTTTCCGGGTTTTGGTTATTATTTATAAATTTTGGGGTGCCTTACTCCATGTGTTCATGACCTGCAAGCTCCCTGGAACTTTGGGTGTCTATGTGGCACCTGTATTGGAGTTTTGGGCACTGGAGATACTGAAGGAGCAGCATTCATCCATGCAGTAATTGTTGAAGAAGGTGAAAAAGGGATCACACTTCACTTGGGGATGTACATGGGGATGATCTGGTTAGGACTAACTGCACACTTGGGGAAATTAGAAAAAGAACAACAAATCAACCTGAAAGGAAGTAGAAAGAAGGAAACAACAAAGATTAGAGCAGACCTAAATGAAATAGAAAATAAGAAAGCACTAGAAAAAATAAACAAAACCAAAGCTGGTTCTTTGAGAAGATCAGTAAGATTGACGCTCTTAACTAGACTAACAAAGAAAAAAAGAGAGAAGAGGCAAATACAAAAATAAGAAATGAGGAAGCAACCCCATAGAAATAAGGACTATCATAAGAGGATACTTTGAAAAATTATATGCCAACAAGAAGGAAAATTTAGAAGAAATGGACAAATTCCTAGAAACACATAATCAGCCTACATTGACAAAAGAAGAAATTGATGAACTCAACAGACCAAGCACAAGTAAAGAGATAGAATCAGTCATCAAAAACCTAACTAAGAAGAATCCAGGACCAGACAGCTTCACAGGTGAATTTTACCAAACATTCCAGAAAGAACTAATGCCAATCTGCTTAATCTCTTCCAAAAATAGAAGTAGAAGAAACAATGCCTAACTCATTCTATGTTTCCAACATTACCCTAATACCAAAGCCAAATAAAGATGCCACAATAAAGGAAAATTACAGACCAATCTCTCTGGTGAAACTAGATGCTAAAACTCTCAACAAAATACTTGCTAATCATGTTCAAAAACACATTGGAAGAATTATACACCATGACCAAGTGGGTTCATCCCAGGTATGCAAGGCTGGTTGAAAATAAGAAAATCATTCAATGTAATACACCACATAAACAGATCGAAACAAAAAAATCATATGATCATCTCTATAGATGCAGAAAAATCATTTGACAAAATACAGCACCCTTTCCTGATAAAACCACTGTAAAAGATAAGAATAGAAAAAAACTTTCTGAACATGATATAGGGCATATACGAAAAACCCACAGCTAACATCAGATACAATGATGAAATCCTAAAAGCTTTCCCTCTAAGATCGGGAACAAGACAAGGATGCCCACTATCACTGCTCCTATTTAACATAGTCTTCGAAGTACTTGCTCAAGCACTGAGGCAAGGAAAAGATATAAAAGGCATTCAAATTGTAAAAGAAGTAAAACATCACTATTTGCAGATGACACGATCCTATATATAGAAAGCCCTGAGAAATCTACAACAAAGATTCTAGAGCATATAAAGGAGTTCAGTGAAGTCACAGGCTATAAGATCAATGCTCAAAAATCAATAGCATTTCTTTACACCAATAATGAACAATCTTAGGAGTAAATTTTAAAAAATACCATTTACAATAGTAACTAAAAAAATAAATACCTGGGAATAAATTTAACTAAAGATATAAATGACTTATAAACAGAAAACTACACAGCACTGTTAAAGGAAATCAAAGAAGAATTAAATAAATAGAAGAATATTCCCTGTTCATGGATAGGAAGACTAAACATCATTAAGATGTCTGTCCTACCCAAACTAATCTACAGATTTAATGCAATCCTAATAAAAATCAACAGAGCATTTTTTAATAAATTGGAAAAACTAACTATGAAATTTATTTGGAAAGGCAAGAAGCCCTGAATAGCGAAAGACATATTGAAAAAGAAAATGAAATTGGAGGAATCACACTACCTGACTTTAAAGCATACTACAAAGCTACAGTGGCCAAAACTGCATGGTATTGGCACAAGGATAGACATACTGACCAATGGAACCGAATTGAAAACATCTGATATAGATCCTCGCATATACAACCATATGAAATTTGACAAGACCACCAAGCCCGCTCAACTGGGAGAGAATGGCATCTTAAACAAATGGTCCTTGGAGAACTGGATATCCATATCCAAAAGACTGAGAGAGGAACACCATTTCACACCTTATATGAAAATCAACTCAAGATGGATCAAAGATCTAAATATAAGAGCCAAGACCATAAAGACCTTGGAAGATAATGTAGGGAAACATCTACAGGACCTTGTAATAGGAAATGGCTTCATGAACTTCACACCCAAAGCACAAGCAGTGAAAATAAAATTGAATAAATGGGACCTCCTCAAAATTAAAACCTTTTGCACCTCAGTTGAATTTGTCAAGAAAGTGAAAAGTCAGCATACCCAATGGGATATGATGTTTGGTAACCATATATCTGATAAGAGCCTAATATCCAGCATATATAGAGAAATCTTATATCTTAAAAATAAAAAGACAAACAACCATTTAAAGATTGGTCAAGTAATTTGAACAGACACTTCTCCAAAGAAGAAATACAAATGGCTAAAAAACACATGAAAAGATCTCAACATCACTAGCTATTAGGGAAATGTAAATCAAAAGTATAATGAGATACCATCTTACACCCATTAGACTGGTGGCCATTAAAAAAAACAGGGGAGTGCAAGTGCTGGAGATGATGTGGAGGAAGGGGAATCCTCATCCACTCCTAGTGGGAATGTAGAATGGTCCAGCCAATGTGGAGGACAGTTTGGCAGTTCCTCAGAAAACTAAATATAGATCTGCCATATGACCCAGCAATTCCAGTGCTGGGTATATATCCAGAAGAACTGAAAGTAAAGACATGAACAGATACATGCACACTAATGTTCATAGTGGCCATTATCCACTATTGCCAAAAGTTGGAGTCAACCCATGAACAGACGAATGGATAAATAAAATGTGGTATATACATACAATGGAATATTACTCAGCTGTAAGAAGGAATAATGTACTAACACATGGATAACATGGATAAATCTTGAGGACTTTATGTTGAGTGAAGCAAGCCAGGCATTGAAGGACAAATATTACATGATCTCACTGATGTGAATTAAGCAAATCAAGCCAACTCAAAGAGCTCTAGTCTGGAAGATAGGTTTATAGGAAATAGGAAGGGAGAAGAAGGTTGTGAGCCAATGTCCATATGGGCGAAATCTCTGATAGGGTGGAAGTGAGTAGTTGTACAGTGAAGAGATATGACAGGGGTGTAAGGATACTATTGGGTTGGGCAGTGCAAGGTTGACAGGGGGTTAGGGTGGGGAGTATGGGTTTGATGGTCCAAGGAACTGGGAGGAGGGTTGGGGGATGGAAAGGTGAACACTGGTGATAGGTGGGTACATGGGTGAAGCTACAGTCTTGAGAAAACTCTACTGGCAATATGACAAGGAAATGTTACTGGTTTGGGGTGTTGAATGGGGGAGGCATTTGGGACAAGGTGCACTTGGGACAATCTTCTAGAGAATGTGTGAGTGATCATTTTGTCATAGTGTGCTGTATCAGTGAGGGGAGACTCACATAATGAGTGGGAAGAAGTTGGACTCCCATGCTGGGAAGGCCCGATGTGTTCTCACACAGAGGTGGGGGTGTCTATCAAGAACCTGGTCAGTTCCTAATAGGGAAGGACAGAATAATGTGCCCAGCCCTCAGCATTGTTGCAAGTATTTAAGAATCTTGTCCTTCAAGGAGTGAAGCCTGGTGGTCTCCATGGGCCCCAAGGGGAGGAGGAAGGAGGAATAGAAGAGCTTGCAGAGGAGTATTTGGAGGCAATGGAAGTGCTCTGCATGATCACACAATGATGGATACAGGCCATGTTAAATTTCATTAAAAATTTATAAAAGTGTATGGTCTAAAATATAAACCATAATGTAAACCATTGACCATGGTCGGTAGCTATGTTTCAAAATGTATACATTATTTGTAACAAATGTACCATCCACATGTAAAAAGATTATTAACAGGGAAGGGGGAAAAGGGGAAGGAAGTTTGGTTTATGGGAGTCCCCTATATTCTATATGTAACCTTACTATGACCTAAAACTCTGAAGACAATTAAAAAAAAAAAAAAGTAAGACACTGAGGAAGAAATGGAAGAAAATGCCACTGTACATACAGGACAACTGATATTACAGTGATGAAAGGGAAAACATCAAAAAAAGAATTTATTTTACTTTTTTAAATCTCTTTCATTTTTTTAATACCCCAATCTTTTTTTACTTCCTTTTATTTTTTAGCTTCTCTAAATTAATATGTATTTTATTTCTTATGTTTAAACCCATCATTATTATTTTATTTTCCTATTAATTGAATTTGGCAATATTCTTGGCTTTATTTTTAAGAAGTTTTGGATCACAGAAGGGCTACAACTATGGCAGGGAAGGATCAATGGGGTGGGGTGTCAGTGATGGGGGATACATGGGAGGGAGTTCACCTGGGCATACATATAAGGTATAAATATATATATATATGTTCAAATGTTCATGGAGCATTGCCAGAATGGGTGGAGAGTCACACAACAACTGAAAGATTATTGAATTCCCATCCTGGAGAGCTTTGCCACATTCTCTAATGGAACAGCAACAATCCCCCAAGTGCAGGAACAATGACTAGTGAAGAAGGATGGTCCATTGACGGTCCATTGATGTTGAAGACTATGCTTGCGAGCCTTTTGCTCTTTAATTTGCAACTTAGCCTAGTGTTGGAGAGTGCCCAATTTTTACCTCCTGAGAGCCTCCTTGTTGCTCAAATGTGGCCTCTCTCTAAGGCAAACTCAGCATATAAATGCATTACCTTCCCCCCAGCATGGGACATGACTTCAGGGGATGAGCCTCCTTGGCACTGAGCGATTACTACCAAGCACCAGCTGGTTATACAAGGAAAAAGACCTTGAATAAAAGGGGGAAATGGTAAAGACAAATGAATGTATATGGCTAAAAGACTTCAAAGTGAGTCAGGAGGTCATCAGAGAGGTAACATTTATGCATGTCTCAGCAGGATCTCATAGACAGACAAGGTAGATACTGCTCCAAATAGTGGGGATCCTGAGGGATCTGGAGACACTCAGGACTTACGGTCATGGCAAATAGCTCCAGGGATTGATGTCTTGTCAGTGGCCCTACGTTGGAGTTTGTGCTCCTGAGTGTGACGGAGTTGGACTCAGATATGACTTCTCTACACATGCCTCTTCTGCCCCTTTTATTTAAACCTATAGTTGATGGTGGAATTGGTAGGTGTATGTCCAAGAGACTTTAATCTCTGGGCTGTCTATATGCCAACTGGGCCCTGAAATTCAATGGAGTTGCAATACCTACTCTCCAGTTCATTAGAATCACCCAGGACAACTAACAATGAGATGATAATAGACAACGATCATCCCAAGGAACTAGGTCATTTGGAAATGCAAATGAAAAACCAAAACAAGTTTGGAAAAGAATAACCAGAAGAACCAAAACAATTTTGGCAAAAGAAATCAAAGTAGGACTCATACTTCCTGATGGCAAAACTTAACAATGAGGCCTACAGCAGTCACGACTCTGGTTATGACATAAGGTTAGACATATAGATAAATTAATTTAACTGATAATCTCTAAATACATCCTACATCCATGCTCAATTGATTTTCAACAATGATGCCAAGAAAATTCAATGGGGGCAAAGTAGTCTTTTCAACAAACAGTGCCAGGAGTAAAGGATAGCCACCAAAGAATGAGTTTGGACCTGGACCTAATAAAATAATGAAAATCAGCTCAAAATTGATCAATACCTAAATGAAAGAGCTAAGTATATAAATACATGAGGAGAAAATATATTTAAATTTTCTTGACCTTGGTTTAGGCAATTGCTTCTTAAATATGACACTAAATGCAGAAGCAAGGCCAACAAAAATTAGATAAATTTGAATTCCTCAAAATCAGAACCTTACTGCTTCAAAGGACACTATCAAGAAAGTAAACATACAACCCACCGAATGGGAGAAAATATTTCTAAATTGTGGATATGAAAAGGATCTCATGTCTAGAAAAAAAAAGGACTCTTAAAACTCAACAATAAAAGGACAGATAATACAAATAAAGTATTGGATCATTATAATCAGAAAGATGGACAATAACAAGTATTGGTCAGAGTATAGAGAAAATGAAACCGTCACACATTGCTGGTGGGAATATAAAATTGGGAAACAACTCTGGAAAGGGGTTTGTTAGTTCCCAGAACATTAAATACAGGGATACCACATGACTCAACAATTCCACTCCTAGGTATATACACAACAGAATGGAAAACATGTCCATGTGAAACTTGTACACAAAAGTTCATAACATCACAATACATAATACCAAATGTGGAATAAACCTAAATGTCCATTAATTAATGAATGGATAAATTGCATGTTAAATCCATACAATGAAACATTAGTCATAAAAAGGACTGAAGTTACTATACATGCTATGATATGGATGAACCTTGAAAACATTATGCTACATGAAAGAAGCTAGGCACAAAAGACGACATTTAATATGTTCCAATATATATTGCATGTCCATAATAGTCAGATACATAGAAACAGAAAGAAGATAAGTGTTTACCAGTGGCTGGAGAAGGGGGGATGGGTAATAGATACAAAAAGACAGAAAGAAGATAAGTGTTTGCTAGTAGGCTGGAGAAGGGAGAATGGGGAGTGTCTTCTAATGGGTTTGGGGTTAATTTTAGGTTTTTAAAAATTTTCTTGAATTAGATAGTGTTGGTTGTTACACAACTCTGAAAATTTACTGCAAACCACTGACACCACTTTGCAAGTGAATTTTATGGGATTTTTGACTTGTGTCTGAATTAAAATAAAATAATTATTCACTTCTACAGCTTCTTTGACTTATGTTTAACCACCTCTATTTATGAAAAATTCACTGACATGATGAAAAATCTTGACTGTTATGTCAAAAGGGAAGTATTACAAAGGCCTTGCTACATCCTAAAAAAAAATTCTGGATTTTACACATGATGAAGCAAATTGTTGGGAGCAAACCAAATCTGCATTTAGTAGAAAAACTTATAAAAAACAGGAGAAATTAGATATTTTCCTTTAAATTCCAGTATGTTTATATCCATTAATTAATAGACTTTATTTATTTATCAAATAATTTTTGAGAAATTGCCATATGCCAGGCATCATATTAGACATTTATGATTAAACAGTCAATGTGACAGTGTGAATAATTCTTTTATTTTTATTTATTTATTTTTTCATTTTTAAAGATACTTAGAATACACAAATGTCACATAAAAAATATAGGGAGATTCTCATATGCCCTGCTCCCCTCACCTCCCACATTTTCACACATTAACAACATCCTTCATTAGTGAGGTACATTCATTGCAATAGATGAACACATTTTGGAACATTGCCACTAAGTATGGATTATAGTTTACATTGTACTTTACGCTCTCTCCCACTCAATTCTGTAGGTTATGGCAAGATATAAAATGGTCTGTATTTGTCATTGCAATGGCATTCAGGAAAATTCCCAAGTTCTGAAAATGCTCCCGTATTATACCTGTTTTCCCTCTCCCTGCCCTCAGAACCACCAGTGGCCACTGCGTCCACATCAATGATATAAGTTCTTCCTTTGCTAGAATCACAATAAGTCTGTAGTAGAATATAAGTAAGTCTACTTTAGTTCATAATTCATTCCCCAATCCTGAGGATTCTGGGATGGTGATGTCCAGTCCACCTCTAATTGAGAGAGGGCTGTTATCCCATAGGACCGATGGATGGGACTTTCTTGATTGCAGTTGTAGACTCTCTCAGTTCCTTGGTATGGCGTTTGTCCATCATCATTGCCATGTTATTTATCCTGGGTGAGACCAATGAACAGGAGAGTAGGTGTTGCAACTCTGATGAGATTCAGGGCCCAGCTGTCAGATGGACAGCACAAAGATTTAGGTCTCTTGTATGTACACATACCAACTCTAGTACTAATTACAGGTCCAAATAGAAGGACAGAAGAACTATGTATAGGGAAACCACAACTGAGTCCAACTCTGCCACTCTGTGTAGCATAAATTCCAAAGTAAGACCCACTGGCAAAGCAACAAACTCCTGAGCTATGGGCCCTGACTGCAGTGTCTGAATGTCTCCAGAGCCCTCAGGAGCCCCACTATTTGGAATAGTATCTACTTTGGCAGTCAAAGACATCCTGCTGAGATGTGCATAAGCAGATCCACTGGAATGACCTCCTGACTCACTTGGAAGTCTGTTAGCCATATAAACTCATTTGTCTTTACCTTTTCCCTGTTTTGTTCAAGGTCTTTTTCCAGTTGTATTGCTAGTTGGTGCTTGTTAGTAATCCCTCAGTGCCAGGGACTGTCATCCCCAGTAGACATGTCCCATGCTGGGTGGAAAGTAATATATTTCTATACTTAGGTTGGCTTAGAGAAAGGGCTACATTTGAGCAAAAAGGAAGCTCCAAGGAGGCAACTCTTAGGTGCCCTACAATACTAGGCTAAGTTTCAATTTCAAAAGTAAAGGTTCATACACACAGTAATCAATATCAAGGGCCCATTAGTGGGCCATCTTCCTTCACTAGTCATTACCCCTCTACTTGGGGGATTCTTGCTGATATATTAGGGAATGTGGCAGAGCTCCCCAGGATGTGAATTTGATATTCCTTTGGTTATTGTGTGAATTTCCACCCACCCTGACAATACCCCATGGACATTTGAACACATTTATATGCCTTAGAGGTATGCCCGGGTGAGCTTTCTCCCATGTATCTCCCATCACTGACACCCTGCACCAATGATCCTCCACTGCCACAGCTGTAACCCTTCTGTGATCCAAATCTTCTTCAAAAATGAAGTGAATAAAATGGCCAAATATGATTAATAAGAAAATGAATAACAATGATAATTTTAAAAATAAGAAATAAAATACAAAAATATTTTTAAAAATAAAAATTTGGGATAATAAAAACAATGAAAAAATATTTAATTTTTTTTGACATTTTGCCTTTCATCACTGTAAGATCTGTTGCTCTATATGTAGAGTGACATTGTCTTCCACTTATCCCCCCAGTGTCATACTCTTTTGTTTTCATTTTGTCCTGAAAGGAGTTTTAGGTTACAGAAAAGTCACGGGCTGAATAGAGGGGACTCCCATATACCCAAAATCCTCCCCCCTCCCCCCCTTTCCCTATTATTAACATTGTATATGTGGCTGATACATTTGTTAAAACTGATGTAAAAATATTGAAACATTGCTACCAACCATGATAAATGGTTTACACTATGGTTTACATTTTGGACCATACACTTTTTAAAAAATATTTTTTATTTATATTTTAAAAATATATTTAGATTACATAAAATGTTACATAAAAAATATAAGGCATTCCCATATGTCTCACTCCCTACTCCTCCCAATTTTACCCACATTAACAACTTCTTTCATTAGTATGGTATATTCATTTCATGGTGATAAAAAATGTTCTGAATTTAAATTATGGTAATGTTTGTTAAACTCTGTAAATATAGTAAAAACCATTGAGTTATCCACTTAAAACAGGTTAATTTATGGTATAAACATTGTCTCAATAAAGATTTTTAAAATAATATTTTAGGAACCATGTTTGCCATATTCACACCTGAGCTAAGAATAGAGCAGATACTCAGTAAACATTTATTAAATGAACAACTGAAACCATCTTCATATATCCAGCATCCCTTTGTCGTAGCTATATGTGATTCATCTGCACCCCTCTTTCCCTGCATCTACAGCTAAACTTCATAATGGTGACTGAAATTACTGTTTGTGTCAGGTTGGAATTAATTAGATTATTAAAGAAAAAAGAATGAGTTATGTTTTTCATTGCCCTTCATGGCTGATCTTTTCAAGTGGTTGAAAATTAAATTTTCTCAGACTAAAGAGGGATTCCTACCACTGCAGCTATACATATGAGAAAATGCACAGAAAAATTACTAGCCCTGAAATTATGTACATTATCAGTTATCACCAAGTATATAAAACACTCCCCCTTTTGTCAATGATCCTTTAGGGACCTGTTTGAATCAGATGTTATGCCTGCTTATCCTCTGAGATTACCATGATGAAGCTCCTATATATATAAAAGCTACATATTCAGGTTGCTTCTTGGCTCAGAGTTTTTTCCTTGTATGAGATTTTTAGGGTTGTTTTGAAAAGAGAGAGGTAGGAGAAAAAAGAGGTGAGCCTGAGTGATCTGTGTAAACTTTAAAGGATATGACACTATTGGCTCCTTCAAAAGACACCTTACTATTATCCCAGTGTCCTAAATTCCAATGAGGAGTTAAAACCTTTTGAGCCAAGGGGATCAACATTTCTCATTCTCCATGGATGAAATGATAAAAGAACTAGATTTTAGGAGGCCACGACCTTTTTTAAGGAAATCATAGAAGTGAGGGTTATCTTTCTTTTGGATGATACTTTATATTCTATGAATGTATTAAAGGAACAAAAATGTGGATATATCATAATCTCCGGACTCAATTACAGGTTGGCATTTCCAGGTTATGACACCAGAAAGAGTATATAATGTATGCTTAAACAAAGATGTGTTTAGGAAACCAGTATGTGTGCATATTTCCAATGTGCTCTTGAAAAGTTCTGCATTGTATTTATGTATGCAACATATATTTATTTAGCACATAATACACACCAGGCACTGATTTAAAAGATTCTTGGATTATGAAATTACTGTGTGTTATGTGATTGCTTGTGTATTTGTGTGGGCTTTTGTTTATGCACAGAATTTCACCACACATGAATCTCTTTTGCACTCTTTGCATCCCAGTTACACTAGATTTAATCCATTATGCCATGATTGCTCATCCTGATGGACCTTTGTGCTCTTTTTCTCTGGGTAAATGGTCTGCCATCATATATTATTGAGATTCTAGTGTAAGAGCCATATACCCAAAGAGACTTTCCTTTACTAAACTTAATTTGATCGCCTGTTTTATTTCTATGAAACTTTTGCCTTGCCACTATGATAATTTCTTCCAATATAAATTGTTTAGTGTGTGTGTTTTATAAATTATATCATGATAAAAGTCATATGTGCATTGTTCAAAGGTTTTTCAGTGTAGTAAATCTCAGGGTATTATAAATGCAGAAGCCTTGAAAATATCTCCACAGTTATGATATTTGGAGAGTATACCTATATTTACAGGATTCTGGCAAGCACTTTCAGGGATAACACTGTGAAAATTCTTATGAGTGGATATTATAATTATAAGGATTTGTTTTAGACAAAAGGAAAACTGATTCTCCTCAAAACTGATGGCAACATTACCCAAGGTCACAACATTAATGGAAGATGGGAGAAAACAGGAAACTAATAATCAACACTTTCTCTACAACTAAAGAATTTGTAGTGACTTATGAATCTTCTTTTCTTTAACCTTCCAATACCCTGCCTCTGCACTCATCCACTTTACCATAGGGTTTCTCTTCCATGAAGCCTCAATGTTCTTTTGGAAGTATGGGGTGAAATATAAAAGAATTTGCATTTGTGAATATTCCGATATTTAGGGCATCATTAGATCAATTTGCCAATCCAATATATGAACTGCTTTGAATGTGTGATAATATAGGACACTGGATGAATAAATGGAGAACAATAATGTCCATCTATATAGTTAAATGACTTAAGTCTCTGAAATATTGAGGATGAGAAGGCAGGGAATGGGGTTAAGGTTAAGGAATGCATCATCCATAATGATATATATATATATATATATATTCAAAAAATACATATTATGTCCCTATTTAAAGAGTCCAAGAAAGAAAGAAAGAATGGGGAAAAGGTAATACCATAATATTTTACCTGCCAGATTAGTGACATATCCAAAATTACAAATGAGAAATAAAAGGCAGATCACAGATTTTTTACCATTTCAGAAGCCACTCCAAGAACTTCAATATCATGTCCACTTTCAGAAACATTCCAACAAATCAGAGTTTTATTGTATACGTAACAACAAATTTATTAGCTGTCAAAAATTTCATATGTAACTCCTGGGGCATGTTTGTCTGGATTTTAACTTCATCCCTCTTATACCAGGAGACAGAGATCACTTATTTCTATTCCCTCAGTCATTTAGAGTGTGGGTTGTGACATATTCCTCCTAAAGCAAGGATCCTTTTAACTTCTTGAAAATCTCACAAAGTCTCTGGAAGATCACTTTCAGTAACTGAAAACTGACTCATTGAGAGAAATAGTAATTGAGACATTAAATGGGAAGCACTCCAGAAGCCTGGCTTCATCCACTATTGTGTCTGAGTATCACCGATGTGAAAGTAACCCAATGAACAAAACTCAAAGCCTTGGTACTATGGAAGAGACTCCTGTGTTCTGAGGAATGATTTTCTTCATCATTTACCTCAGGAAATATGAAGAACTTTCTCCTTAAGTTCCAACCTATTGGTTGTCATCAATCCATGCTTTGAATACTTACTGTGCACCTATCTGATCTATTAGTGGATGTTGCACTTGTGGTAAAATAATGAACATGTTAGATAAAGACCATTCTGGTAGCTACCATTTAGGTGGAGCATACAAGAAAAAGAAAAAAAATAATATGCAGTCAATGATAACATGGAGGATTTACAACAAGGTATGGATGAAAATATAGCAATTCATAAATGACACAAAATTAAGTGCTTGTCAGAAAGTATAGATAGAATGAAATGAATCAGAGAAATTTACAATAGTCTGTAGGAAATTTTTGATATAATGGACTTTATTTAAAATGGGCAAAGGAAAAAGTGAAGATATGGAACCAATAATGTGGTAAAACTGATATCTTAGCCTACCACTTTCTTTCTTGTTTACTAACTTCAAAAATACTAGCCTTCATATTTATTCCTAGTTGTTCCTGCTTCATGGTAATGTTTCTTGGTATTTTCCCTTCTGGGAAAGTATACTACAGGTTCTGAACATTTTAATTCCCATCTATTATTATCACCTGGAATATGACATTCTCACCAAACAATAGAAAGTCCACACATACCACTCACAGTCACATAAAGTGTTGTAATTTTTCTTGTAAAATGTAAGCTCCTGAGAAGAATATCTGATCTGTCCATTTCTCTGTCCCAATTTCATAACATATGATTTGTTTCACAGTAACTGCTCAATTAATATTTGATGAGTTAAGTACTAGTGGGACAAAAATGGGACTGGTTTTTGGCAACAGATGGAAATGATGACTTATATAGTTATTATAATTTGATATGTTGTTGAGTTTATCAATGTTATCAGAAAATTTAAAAACTGATTATGAATTTGAATTGTTTTTAACAATAGAAAATTAAAGAGCTTCCTGAACAAGATCTCCATGCTTTTCCACACCTGATTTGATCACTTTGACTTAGCAACTGTACCTTCAGAATTACCAATACAAAGAAAAGGAATAAGAATCATGTCACATTTGAACACTTCTCGACCCTCTCCCATCACCTTCTCTCTGATGGGCATCCCAGGTCTGGAGCACCTGCATGTCTGGATCGGGATTCCCTTCTGCTCCATGTACATGGTGGCTGTGGTGGGGAACATGACCATCCTGGCCGTGGTGCGGACAGAGCGAAGCCTCCACGAGCCCATGTTCCTGTTTCTGTGCATGCTGTCAGTCACTGACCTGGTCCTCTCCACTTCTACCCTGCCCCGCATGCTCTGTGTGTTCTGGCTTGGAGCCCATGACATTGCCTTTGATGCTTGCCTGACCCAAATGTTCTTCATCCACAGCTTTACTACCATGGAATCAGGCTTCTTCCTGGCCATGGCCATTGATCGCTATGTGGCCATATGTCACCCCCTGCGCCATGCCACCATTCTCACCCACACTCGCATTGCTATAATGGGTATAATTGTGGTGATTCGAGGTGTGGCCTTCTTTTCTCCACATCCCATCCTTCTCAAACAGCTTCCCTACTGCAGAACACGAATAATTGCCCACACTTACTGTGAGTTCATGGCTGTGGTGAAGCTGGCATGTTCAGACACAGGGGCTACCAAACATTATAGCCTCAGTGTTGCTTCTATCATTGGCTCATGTGATGCTATTTTCACTGCTATATCCTATGCCTTCATTCTCTGCTCTGTATTCCACCTGCCATCCCGAGAAGCTAGCTTTAAGGCTTTGGGCACGTGTGGCTCCCATGTTTGTGTCATTCTTGTCTTCTACTCCACAGCTGGTTTTTCCATTTTCACTCACCGTTTTGGGAAAAATGTGCCTCCACATATCCATATTTTTATTGCAAATATGTACCTTTTGGTGCCTCCTTTCCTCAACCCCATTGTATATGGTGTAAGGACTAAGAAAATACGGGAGCATGTTCTCAGAGCCCTAACAGTCAAAGTTGCATGATTTTAATTGGATTGATAAATAGATAGTTCAAGGGAAAAAATGGAAATAACATAAATATCTAGAGAAAATAGCTAACTGTTCTCACTCCCCTAAGCTGAATTGTATTTACCCACATGAAAGTTCTGTTATTAGACAAATATCTTTAAGTTCTCAGAATTCTAACTCAATGAATATGTTTAGCTTTCTCATTTACTAAATATTAGTGAAAATGTTGTTACTCTCACCCTCACTATGTATCTTTAGAAGATAGCTGCACTTAGGGAGTGAACAGTAATTGGAAAGAGGAAAAGTCTAAGTAAGCACTGTGGAAACAAAAGAGAACTATTTTCTGGATAGTATATGCTAAGAGGTTTGAAATAATTTTTATGCATATAATTCTCAGTGGTTTTTAGACCAAATGATAAATGCTTTATCTATTTTCAAATGTAAATAAACTGAAAGCTTAGCATTTAACCTGCTATAAATACTAAAAATTGTATTACCAAGAGATTACCCTTCCCCTACAAAAATTAAAGCAAAATCATGGATTAGTTTTAAGGTGCCAACTTTTTGTTATGGCTTCAGCTTCCAGAGCAATTTTGCTGGGATTATGGGGTGTTCTATATAATAAACCAGAAACCTGGATTCTACTGATTGATATAGCTGAGGTTATGTATTTAGAGTTTCATATCTAGTAGTCAGAAGTACCAAATCACCAGGCTACCATGTGCATTTTGTCTTCCTCACTGATTGGTGACATAGAACCCAATATCAAATACATAACCTGGAATTTCTTATTAGCAAAAAAAAGCCATATACCCCCTCAATTATTGCCCCAATACAAGGAATGACTTCTTTCTTTAGTTCTTTTTCCTCAGTTGTCACTACATTCCCATTCCAGTTGTCTACTTTTCATCTTTCATCATCATCATCATCATCATCATCATCATCATCATAATCCATAAAGTTCATGGGCTTTACCTGGAAGCTATCTACAAAATGAGTTCTTTGATATGTGTGCACTAAACCTTTTCTCTACTGCTGGCTTATTAGTCCTAGAACTAGAACATCCATAATTAAACATGTGAAGACAAATATCTCTGCATTCATAAATTATTTGGTCCATAGGTCAACAATAGAGAGAATGTGAAATTTTCTGTTTTAGAGAACTAGAATTATTTGGCATCACTCACTTGACATAAAGGACTGAAGATCAGGAACAACCTTGAGGAGTACATTAGCTATATGGAAATCATATGTTTCAGATTCATGCAGGATATCAAGTTATATATGTATTTTAGGAGAAAGGTATCATCTAAGGTACATATTCAAGGATCTTAAACATATAGGTCAGCAGAAGGGACAATTACAAGTGAATTTACTCAGGTTGCATTTGAATAAGGAAGAATAAAGAGAATCTGAAAAATGCTGAAATTTTTGCTACCATGTCCTGCCCATCTTATTTAAGTGGCTCATTACAAATGCTTTGGATCTGGAATTGAGACTATGGAGACTCTAAGTCATTGCTCCGAAGGTCAGAATGTTCCTTCCCTGGTCAAGCATGAAACTTAATCAACCTTATCAAGTCTGACTTAGATTTCCTTTCCCACCATATTTCCCATCATTTGCTGGCCCTACAAATAGGGGATATTTCACTGCAGAGTTATACTCTTACTTTTCCTCAGTAAAGAATAAAGTCAGAAAGCAAAAGCAGTTGTGAAAAGATAGTTTTTGTTTTGTGTTTTTGTAGGATGTAATTCACCTTTTGAAGCCAGCTTTTCTGAAACCACATAAAGCTCTGCCTTTGTTTTAGTTTAACAATAATTCAACATTTGCCAGAGACATTCCCAAATAACCCTTTGCCCAAGTTTAATAACCAATAGTTCTCCATTTCAATTTTTTTTTCAGAAAATTTGTCTTACCTATATCAGTTAGATATTAATGACTCAAGTTATATTTTTAACAGTTTTTAGACTAATGCATTTATTAAATATGTATACATATATGTTTATGTTTATTTAAATGTAATTATATACAGTGAAATTGTTGGAAAAATTTGTATCCCCTGTAATTAACAGTCCAATCACCGTAAAAGGCATTTGATCCCTCTCAGGAAGTTCCTTCCCTTTCCTCTCTTGATAACGTCCTGGTGGGGCAATGAATGTTTTCTACAATAGGAGTGTTGTGGTCTTGTTTGATGAATTTATTCACAGTTTCTGTGTATCAATGTATACAAAGTTAAGATTAAAAAATAATATACTGTTTTATTTGTAACTACTTGATCTTCCTTCTCCAGTTTTCTCTGAAAATAATACTTATTTTCTCTTATTAAACATAAATTAATTAACTCTTCTTCCTCCTCTTCTTCTGCTCTCACTTTCTCATCCTCTTCTTTCCCTTTTCATTTCTTCTCCTTTTTCATCCTCTCATTTCTCAATCAATCTTCAGGGTTTTTTTGTTTGTTTTTTGTTTTGTATTTTCACCAATGACAGCATTCCTTAATTGGAAGGTTTATAATTTTGTTTTCTTTCATAAGAAAAGCTGCTTACTGTTAGGTGCCCAAATTGAAAAAATTCTTTTACATTTTGTAGGATTTAAGACATCATGATATTTTTTTGGGTAGCCCCATAGGTTGGTTATTGGTTAAGGATCCAGGTTTTGGAGCCAGACTGCCTGAGTTCAAATTCAGTAAGCTTCCCCCATCTTGTTTTATGGTTATTTCTTCACCTCAGTTTCTTCATGTTTAAAAATGAAATATAGAGCTTACCTCATATGGTTGTATAAGGATTAAATAAGATATGCAAAGAAGATCAGTGCAATGGCACAGAGGAAACAATAAATATTAATTATTTTTATTCTTCCCTCAGAATTATGACTCCATAATCTCCAATATTTGCTTCTTTAAAAATGCTTTAATGATGACCATTATATCTTATCTAATAATTTTGAAATTGAGTAATATTTGTATATTTTTTATGTTAATATAATGAAAATTTCATTGTCTTCTCTCATAACCACATATTTGCTCAATGTTACAATACCTCAAGAAAAGCATTTTCTAATTCTTTAGTGTTGTTTAATATCATGCCACATATTGGAAACATCATTAAGGCTTCTGGTGGATAGAATAATGTTATTTCAGCCTTGAATATAGTCTCAACTTCTCATTTCCTCTATTGATCCAGCCATCCATTACTGATACAGTCATCCATACAATTCATACATCAGGCCATTTATAATATGTGTTAAATAAATACCTTTTAAATTTGATTGATTTTAAATTGGATTAATTTGCAATGAGGCTAACTTAATAGAAAAGATTAGCTGAGCAGGGTTAAGGATAAGAACACTTTAGGATGGCTAGAATTTAAAGACCCATCATCTATTCAAGGCTTATTGTAACAGTAACAGGAAAAAAAAAAGGTAACCTAATTATGTGCCTGAGCTAACTGACTTATCTGGATGAAATAGTAATGATGATTTCTTGTCCATGTGTCAGGAATATTGCCCACTGTTAGAGGGTAGGACATTGTACCTTGATTAAATTACATAATTAAAGGTATGCAAGCACAGCAATTGACTAAGTTGGTGAACTGGGAAAGATGGTGCAGGCACAATTCATCTCACTGTTATTTAGTTATTGTTCACATCTAAGGAACCAAGTCCATGGAAAGAATTAATGAAAGTTGGCGTGTAGCTAAATTTGTGCTGAGAGAATTATCTTCCCTACATGATGCATGAAATAGACATGCCTATAAACCCACACATATCTGGGCTGATATGAAAAATGATGTCACTGGGGAAGCTTATGGTTAAGGGCAAGACAAGCCATGATAGCTACGGGAAGATAAGGTGGTGTGTGTGTAAGCCCATAGACAAACCAACTGGCCAACAGTCTTGCTGTAACCTCCCTTTGACTCCCATCCATACTGGGGAGTGCCTGAGAGGCCCATTTGCATTAGATGATGCAAATCAGATATACTGTTAAATGCCAGCCTGCAAGGATAACAGGGCTACAGGAAATGAAGCTGATTATTTATTCCAGAAGACCCCAATATGTAAATATTTCAGAGACTGAGCTGCTAGGTTGTTTCTTACCCACTAGACATCCAACTCACAGAGAATCACCTAAGAACTTCCCTTTGCCCCCTGGAAGGCTGGATGCTCATGTAGGGGTGCCAGATTTTAAGACAGACTGAAATGTGATGGTGATAGTTTAATTTAGATGATATTCTAAGGGTGGCAGGGGTTGTATCAGAGGCAGCAGCAAAAACAGCGTGCTAATATCTGTGCACCTGCACAGAAGCACCATTAGCTGCTAATGTTAAAATAGTATAAATCTGTTGTGATCTCCAATATAAAAAGGTATTGGGGACATAGACAAATTAATTGTCCAAAGCAATAATCTGATTGGATAAGCTATGGAGAGATTATGCATGGCCAAGATCTTAGATAATATAAATGCTGGTAGTCACAGAAATAGATATATTTCATTTTTTATTCCATCATTTAAAGTGTTGCTCAAGCTCCCACGGTGAAAGAAGTGAAAATGAAGGGTAACCAAAACCTCTTTCTGTTTCCAATGACAAATTTGACTTTAGATTTTACTCTAACGCTTTTCCCCTTGAAACGTATGTAGATTGGCCCATAACTGTATTACCAGGCCACATTGTTTACTATATAAATTAACTTCAGATTGGTACATCACAACTGGACAAGGACTTCTAAAAGGGATTTATAGTTATTTTGTGGTTAGCCATAATTTTGGGCATCCCTAAGTCTGGTAACTAATAATTGACCTTGTCCCTCTTTGTGGAGCCCTGAATGTTATACATATGGCATCTGCCAAGAGGTATTGGCTGTTGTGGCCTATAGAGCTTAAACCAAGGTATTTCCACACTTAGCATGTAAACCTCCCTCTTTTATATCAATAGCTTTCTGTCATCCATTGTAAGGTAAGGACTGCTGTGAGTGCTTTACTCACTGAAGCTAAATTCTAGACACTAACCTGCTTGCTTGCTGGGTTTTTACTACATACACCAAGAAATTTATTATTTGTCATGTAAACTGCATGGATTCACAATTGATTGCTTCTGAGCTCCAAATTTACCTTTTGCCTATACTATGAAAATGGGCATTGGTCTTTTAAGTGTTTCTTCTTTGTCAGTTGGTACATGCTACATTTTGTCAAGAGAGGGCACTGGACAAAGCTTGCAGGAAGAAAGGTTTTGCTTGCTGGTTCCACTGTGCCCACTCAGCAGACTCCTTCAGCCTGGGTGCCTTTCTCTGGCTCCAGCAGGATCCCATTGTGTTTACAGCACCTTCTGTTCCCAATTTCTCCTGTGCACAGCAGCAGACAGCACACAGCAGAAGTAGCATCCACTTTCAGCAGTTTTCCCTGGAAATCTATAAACAATTATTAATGGCACACTAGAGAATTGATTTCTGGCAGGTTCCAGATAGTGTGACGGGGGCAGCAACACAGCGACCTCTCTGTCATTCAATGATCCAAGACTGTGCCAACTCGAGTGAGGTCTGGATATAAGGGCCAGGGGAGGGGGGACGTTCCTTCATGGACATTCTATCTCAAACCTAAGGATAGTGGTTATTCTTATATTATTTAGGGTTGTCTTTACTTCTTACTAGCCAATACTTCATTACTCCAATCCCTTGTTATAGTTAATAACTGTTTATATTAAAAATTTCCTCTTAAATTATTGTGTGGTTTCTCTCTCTTGGTTGGATTCAGATTGATTCAGAGGCAAATTGTGTTGTTGGAAGAGATAGCAGTGGATGATTTAGTGGATCTTTAATGGATACTTTGGAAACTTTACATAATATTTTTAAACTTTCAATAGATAAATTCAGTTGAAGTTATTGCTACTTTGTATTACCTAATGAATGAATGAAATCCTTCATTTCACAAATTCCTTTATCTTATAAATTCCTCTTGTCTGAAATATCATCCTTTCTGTATTTAATATACTGAAGATGACTAGCAGAGTAAGATGCTATTTTACTACATTGACTTCAGGGATTTTTAAATTCTCATAATGAAATATTCAGTATACTTTGTACTTACTATATTTATCATTACCCATATTCTGAAGTAATTGCATTGTTGAATCAAAAATTGAAAGACGTAATGAATAGCATAATTAAAAATCAACAACTGTGGGTCACTTCTTAGAATTGAGAAACTTTGAATATTTCTGTACATTTTGCTTAACCTCACTGATTTAAATCATATAGCACAAAGTGTTGCAGAGTTGAATGATTTATGAAACCCAGTATAATTTCCACACTTGTTTGGGTGTGATGGTTGTATTAAAATCACTATATGAATATACCTTTTGGTATTTATTCATGCAGATTATTATTTGTTATGTCGTTAGATAATCCTTGATAAATACTGACTTAGAAATGCATATAAGAATGGTATATAGATCAGAACAATAGGGTGAAATGGTAAAACATAATAAGGTCTACTAGGGTAGAGGAGTCCGGTTTGATCAGTCATCTGAAGACAGAGCTAAGCTACAACTCATGTGTATAGCTGATCCTTGATTAAAAATATTGTATAATAAGAATGCAGTGTGCTTGCTCAGAGGGAATTATGGTAACATAAAAATTCTCACAGCAGCATGTCATAATTTTAAAAAGTTTGTATACAATTGAGATTTGATCAAACTAAACTGGGGAATATAGGTTCTTGCCTACCTCCAAGCAACTTCTGCTTCAAAACCTCACAGAAAGTAAAATTTAAAACTGGGAACAAAAGTGAAATGTTTGAGAAGTAGAGCCCCTCTCATCACCAGAACTCTGATGCACTCAATTCTTAGCCCTCCAAACAAACAAATACAAAACATTACAATTCAGTGTTCATTGACACTATATAATAAATATTATATAGTAGTGTAAATGCCCAAGCCTTATTTTTCTTCTCAAACTTGCCTTGACTCTGAAGGTCTGGTACTGAACATGACATTGAAAACAGTTATAAAATTGATACAATCTACAGGAAAAATACTTGACGGTATTAGAAATAAATCAAGATAGGCAAAGATAACTAAGGGGTTCTTATTTTTGAGAAAAGAGGAATAAAAAAGGAACACAATGTCCCTGAGCTCTTCCCTCAGCATGATGCCAATTATAAGTAAGTGAAAATAAAATCCAACAGATAATGGTAATCTTCCTGGACTGAGAAGGAGACGTCAGAATCAAGAATTGAATAATTGTGAAAATATTGAGGTCCAAAGCGCCAGAGAAAAGAAAACCACGGAAACGTGAGCTCCAACATCTCTGTGACTGCCTCTCCTGCCAAGTTATTGGCAAGCTCTTAACTGATGCAAGTGCAGAGTGACACCCAAGAAACCCAGAAAACAGAAGTGGAAAGACTAAAGAACTGAGCCAATATTTCAACAGATAATGTTTGCTGGAAGCTAGCAAGTATGGATTCTAAACCCTGACAAAATAGAGAAGTCTCTGTAGACACCCTGAGATTTCTGTTAAGATCTGGGACCATACTCAGGATTAAAAGTCTGAGAAATGCTCCCTCTCTCAGTGAGGACCATATGCTAGGAATAAGGGCTACTTCACAAGTTTAAGCACAGAATTTAAATACAAAATTTAAATAAGACTAAAGGCAGTTCTTGATAAGATCAACAAGATAAACTAAATTTTTTTCTTCCTGTTAAAAAACATTCAGCCTTCATAGAAGAAAGATGATATCATCCAGAACATTTATAATGTTATATTAAAAACTTGTCACCATCTTATCAATAATTTTAAGGCTTATAAAATATAACTGACCAAAAAGCAAAGGAAATATACAAGAAAATATAGTCACAGGTGAATCATTATTTTAGATGAAATAGAATAAGAGATAATATTAAAAAAAAATAAATATAGAAGAAAAATTATGAAACTACAAAGAATTTTTTTTTTTGAAGTACCAAGGGCCAGGGATTGGACCTGGGACTTCGTATGTGGGAAGTTGGTGCTTGACCACTGAGCTACATGGGCTTCCCTGAGTTGGTTTTTTCAGTTATTTTGCTTCTTGTTTATTTTTGTTTTTTCAGCAGCACTAGGAACCAAACCTGGGACCTCCCATGTGGTAGGTGGGAGCTCAACCACCTGAGCCACATCCACTTCAATACAGAAAATTTTAACCAAGAATGTGAATGTGTAAACCTTGAAAGTAGGCAAAGAAAGAGATTAATTAAATTCATGGAAACATTAGAAGACTGGTAGGTAGCTATTAAACAAAAATATATAGGGCAATGGAATGACATTTTAAAAATGCCAAATGGGGAAATAATACTGGTAATCTAGAGTTCTATACTCATAAAAGTATCTTTCAAATATGAAGACAAAATAGACACTTCAGGCACACATCTGAGCACATTTACATATATTTTTTTATTTCTCTTGCCTTATTTCACTAGCTAATACCTTCAATGCAATATGGTAGAAGTGGTATGGAAGCACATATGCTTGAATATTTTTTCTGATCTTAGAGAACTCTGTTCATTATTTCATCATTAGCATGAACGCACCTATAGATTTTTAGTAAAATATCTCTCATATTTCGTTGTAACTGTTATGAATGTCATCACTTTTTTCCTGAATATTCTGAGATTGACTATATGGTTTTCTGCTTCATTTATTAAATACGCACCTATAGCTTATTACACTGTTAACAGCACAATGTCAAAGTCCCCTACTTTCCTCATCAAACAACCGTTTTACCTTCCTCTACCTTCAAAATACAGACACACGCACATACACGCAAATGCACGTCTCCAAAGATAAAAGCTATATATTGCCTCAAGCTCATCCTTTCTCATTTCAGTAAACCAAGGAGCATTAGGGTTCGTGGGGCTCCAGATAGCTATAAAACAGATGCCTGGGAACCAGCTGGCCTATGTCAGGAATTACTTGGAAGCCAGAAATACAATAAGATGAGATCGAATTACCTATGAAATATTTTCATATCTAAATTACATTCTATCTACTACCTGTATTTTATTGATGAAAAATTCTAAAAGTAGAGAAAAGAGATGTCATAGTGACTGATTTAACAATCCCATTTTATTCATTTCCTCCTCCTAAAAGAAACTGCCATGGCATCGCCTTATCTACTCCCTGTTCTCATATGGTGGGCTGAGTAACTTACTTGGGTAGGACTGAGGGCTGGTCTGGCATGTGAATGGACTGGTTGCATCAACTTGTTTCCACCAAATTTCAAGCAGTGAAATAAATTAATTGAAGTATCTCGGGCCTTTCTGAGAACCTGGACTGATCTCCGAACATTATTACCCTTCTGAAGGCCTTTCGGCATCAATAAGCTTCTTATTCCCAGATTTCCTTCCTACCTGGTCTCAGCCCTAGAACATATATACAAAAATGCAATGGTCTCTAGAATGAAAGAATCTCCCAAGACTGAGGAATGGGAAGCATGTGGTCTTGGGTCACATTAAGAGAAAGTAGAGTCTGAGCTTATTACAAGTGTGATTAACAGGATATGAGAAATGCAGTTTTTTTTAGGATATAGAAATGAAGAGTAATTATCTTTGGTACCCTCTGTTTTCTGGCAAATCCTACTACTGAAATAAAATAGTTGGTGCTATTCTGCTGATAAATGTAATGGCAATCTTTTGTCTGCTGCTGCTACTACTTCTACAACTATATAAATAATACCTCTGATGCCTAATACTTTGTAGTAACTTTCAGTTTTAAATGAAATTTAAATGCTTATTTATTCAGAAACAAGTTTCTCTAAGTTTCCTCTGTTCATTAAGAAATGAGATAATTCATCATTATATTATCTTTCTCATGAAAATGCTTGTGTATTGTTCTATTGATCTACACAAAGTCTCCAGAAAACAAGTTTCATAGAATATTTTCTGCAGTATATTATTCCTCCCAGCAATCTGGCAATATTTCAAATGTTAGTTGTTTTTCTGACTCCAGAATTTTAGCAATTAACTCATTTGCCTTAGAAAACCAATAATTCACTGATGGTAATATGAAGTTGGCAAAATGCCTTCTTCCAGCAGACACCCACATAACTGGGTTTTAAATCGTGACTAAAACATGGGAGTGAATTCCACGTATATATTTAGTGTGGCTGAACTTCCTGACACTCATCCTTCAGTCTTGTGTGAGGCCATATTTGGTGGTTTTATGTCTAGAAGTTTAGTGTTTTTATGCTGTCAGTCACTGCTGTTGGGAAAATATTATCAAAAACAAAATCTTCTCCTTACCCAGAAATCCCTCCACGAAGGTGGAAATGAAAGAAAATTAATATTATTGAATAAAGATTAAACCAGAATGTATTGCATCACAGGTAATACAGTCAATGTATTACAAAGACAGAAAAAGAACTCACCATCACCATTTTTATGTGTCTAAGTGGACACAGCCCATTACATAAACATTCTTAAGATATTTCTCATCTTTATGAATGAAGGTAGGCTTACAGTTTGGATCCAAGAGCCCCCTGCAAGTTATGATAATCTCTTTTCAGAAAACTCAGAGATAGATGCTATATATTCCTTGATTACATTCAAAAGGACAAAACAGAACTTAAAATTAAAAGCTTTCTAAAGCAAATACTAAGAAATGGGAAGGAGGAAGTCTCTTCTCTTATGTTGCATTGGGAGAATTAATTTTCAAATTTGTTTGGTTTTGTTTTTTGCCCTTACACTGTCTAGCATCAGAATCATTTTTCCAGCCTAGAACACATAAAATTTATTTTGTCAAGAGAAAATGAAATATTTTCATGCACTCTTATTTGTCTTAATTTTTTCCCTTTTCCTTTTCCCCCTCATTTTCCTCACAAATTTTTTAAAAAGTCTGACATTTCTCCCTTTCTCCCATGTTATTGTCACACTTTTTTCAGTATTCATCCATTTTTCTCCATTGTATAGACTCAACACTCTGACATATTATTATCAAACTTTTGAATACCAAAGATAAAAAATGATAATTCTGAAAGCCACAAGAGACAACTAACATGTCCCTTGTAAGAGTGTCTCAGTAAGATTACATGCAGATCTTTCATCAGAACCATGGTTGCAAGAAGGCAATGGGATGACATATTTAAAGTGCTGAAAGGAAAATATTGCTAACCATGAATTCTATATCCAGCAAAATTTTCTTTCATAAAAGAGGAAGAAATTAAGACATTCCCAGCAAAACAAAAGCTGAGGAAGTTTGTCACCAATAAACCAGTCCTACAAGAAATGCTAAAGGGAATTCTACAGGTTGAAAAGAAAGGCAATAGATTGAAATGAAATGAAGATAAAGATTTGCAGTGAAAGTTATGACATGAGTAAATATAAATTCCAGAACTATGTATTTTTGGTTTGGCTCTCCACTTTTTACTTCCTACGGGACCTAAAATTTACATGTATAGAAAGTAATGCTAAATCAATGGTTTTGACTCATATGTATAAATATGTAATGCAAGACAAAAACTACATAAAGATAGGGCAATTGAGGGTTATAGGAAAGTAGTTTGTGTATGCTAATGAAGTTAAGTTGGTGATAAATCAAATGAGACTGTGATAGATTAGGATATTAAATATATAACATCTGAAATGTGGTAACCACCACAAAGAATATATTGGAGAATATGCAGACTCTTAGAGACAGAAAGTAGAGTACAGTTTGCCAGGTGGAAGGGGGAGGAGAATGGAAAATTAATGCATAATGGATGTAAGGTGTCTGTTTGAATTGATGGGATTTTTATTTATTCATGTAGCCAAAACAATTTTGAAAAAGAAAAAAGAGTGATAGTATTCATACTTCCTGATTTCAAAATTTACTTCAAACTTATAATAATAATGACTGTGTGGTACTGTCATAAGGACAAATATAGAGAGATAGAATATAATTGAGAGCCCCCAAAAAGTTAAATCTATGGTCAAATAATTTTTAAAAATCATGTCCCCATTCAGTGGAGAAGGAACAATCTTTTCAAAAATGGTTCTGGTACAAAAAGATATCCACAAGCAAAAGAATGAAGTTAGACTCTTACCTCATATCACATACAAATTCAACTCAAAACAGATCAAAAACCTAAATTACTCAACATCCTCCTCTTCTCCTACTCTCTTCTATGAATAACATTTTACATGTGGATTGTACATGTGTTGCAAGTGATGTACAGATATTGAAGGACTGCTACCAACCACAGTCAATGGTTTACATTATGGTTTACATTTTGCGCCATACACTTTTATAGGCTTTGTCAAAATTTAAAATGGCCTGTATCCATTATTACAAGATCATGCAGAACAATTCCAATGCCCTTAAAATGCTCTATGTTCCATCTATTCCATTCTTCCCTCCCCCTCCCCTTGGAAACTATGGTAACCATAAAGTTTCAATTTTCAAAGAATAAGGTTCATAGCTACATACAATAATACTGAGAACTTGACATATTGGTCTGTTTTCTATTATTAGGCACTGCGTATGTTCTCAAGAGATTCTTGCCCCTCTAACTGAGTACATAGTAGGACTCCCCAGGATGGGAGTTTAATATTTTGCTGTTTATTGTGTGTGTGTCCACCCACAGAGATAACACAATTTCATATTCCATAAAGACATGCTCCAGGTGCACCCTATCCTGCATATCCCCACACACCTGACTCCCTATACCAGTAACCCTCCCTTGCCATATTTGCCAAAAGAACATTGCCATCATTGCAGTTGTAACCACAGACCTGCAAATCCCCAAAGTTTACCTGGTGCTTCCTTCAAGTCTTCCCCAGTTCCATGGGTAGTCCAACTTAACCTGCCCACCTTACACCTTCTCACATTCCTGCCCCATAGAATCCAATCACATCACTGCAGCAATATCACCCCTATTCACTGCCCAACCACACCTTTCCACCTTATCATAGATTTTACCCATATTGAGCATCAGCTTACCACCCTCTATTCTGTTTCTGCTCTTATTAACCTATCTTCCAGACTCTAGCTCTGTGAGTCTGGTCAATTTGCTTAAGTCAGGTAATATTTGTCCTTCAGTGACTGGCTTATTTCACTCAACATAAGGCCATCAAGATTCATCTATGTTATCTCATGTGTTAATACTGTATTCCTTCTCACAGCTGAATAATATTCCATTGTGTGTATATGCCACAATGGTATATAGGAATCCCCCATATTTTCTTTATTACTTTTCTGTAACCTAAAGTTTCTTTGGAGATAATAATAATAATAATAATAATAATACACAGGGGAAACATATGGAAGAAACTATCACTGTACATAAAAGATAACAGATCTTACAGTGATGAAAAATATAATGAAAAATTTTATTTTATTTTTTACTTTTTATTTTTGTATTTTATTTATTTAATATTATTTTATTATTGATTTCATTTGGTTATTTTTTGGCTTTGTTTTGGGGGGAACTTTGGATCACAGAAGGGTCAAAACAGTGGCAGGGGAAGATCACTGGTGCAGGATGTCAGTGATGAGGGGATGTGTTGGGAGGGGTGCTTCTGAGGCATGCCTCTAAGTCATATGAATATGTTCAAGTGTTCATAGGGTGTTGTCTCAGTGGGTGGAGACGATCATAATACCCAAAGGAATATTGAATTCCCTTCCTGTGAAGTCCTGCTACAATGTCTAATAGAGTGGCAAGAATCCCCTGAGTACATGGGCAGTGCTTGGCAAAGAAGGAGAGACCATTACACTAGTATCTTGATACTGATGATTTTACTCATCAACCTTTTCTTTTGAAATTGAAACTTAGCTTAGTGTTATTTATTGCCTAATAGTTTCCTCCTGAAAGCTTCCTTGTTGCTCAAATGTGGCCTCTCTCTAAGCCAAATTCAGCAATAGATTCACTACCTTCTTCCACATGGGACATGACTCCCGGGGACCTTGACCAAATGGGGTAAATATTAAATACAAATGAGTTTTTATGGCTAAGAGATTTCAAAGGGAGTTGGGAGGTCATTTCAGAGGTTACACTTATGCACATCTCAGCAGAATCCCATTGACTACCACAATTAAACAGTGCCTCAAACAGCAGGGCTCCTGAGGGCTCTAGAGACATCAAGAGACTCTAAGCAGTGCAGACAATCTCAGGAATTTGGTTCCCTGTCAGCGGGCCTTACTTTGAAATTTATGCTCCCCAAAGTAACAGAGTTAGACTCATTTATAATTTCTCTACATACAGCTCTTCTGCCCCTTTTGTTTAAACTTATAATTAGTACCATAGTTGTTAAATATATGTCCCAGAGGCTTAAATCTTTGGTCTGTCCATGTGCCAGTTGAGCCCTAATCTCAGCAGAGTTGCAACACCTACTCTACAGTTCATTGGACTCACCCAGGACTACTAGCAAAAGGATGGTGATGGACAACGCCCATCCCAAAAAACAGAGTATCTACAACTGCAAGCAAGACAGTTCCATTCATCTGTCCCATGAGATCTAAGGCCCCTCTCAATCAGAAACTAAGTAGGCAACACCATCCCAAAATGAATATAAACAAAAAGATGGACAATAAAGAGTGTTTGTGAGGGTGTAGTGATAGTGGGACCTCATCCATAACTGGTGGGAACATAAAACAGTTCAGTAAGTCTGGAAAACATTTCACCCAAAATATTAAATACAGAGTTAGCATAGCCAGGCTTTCCACTCCTAGATAACTACACACAAAAAAAGTGGAAATGTGTTCACAGAAACCTGGGATATGAATGTTTATAACATTATTCATAATAGCCCCAAAGTGGAAACAACATAAATGCCCATTAATTTATGAATGAATAAATAAAATGTGATCTATCTATTCAATGTAATATTATTCAGCCATAAAATGAATGAGGTATTGGTACATGGTACGATACAGATGAACCTTGAAAGCATTGTGCTAAGTGAAAAAAATCAGACCAAAATAAAAAAAAAATCCATATTGTATGTTTCCATTTATATTAAATGTCTAGAATGAGAAAATCCATATGAACAGAAAGTAGATTATTGCTTGCCAGTGGCTGGGGAAGGGAGAATGAGAATGTCTATTAATGAGTATGGGATTTCTTTTTAGATTGCTCAAAAAGTTCTAAGATTAGGGAGAGGTAATTATTGTACAACTTTGTGAATAAACTTAAAACCACTGAATTGTCATTATAAAATAGTGAATTTTATATTATATTTGAATGGTATCTTAATTTATATAAAATAATTATTTAATTCTGAAACTTTCTGAGGATCTATTTAACCACTTCTTTTTATGAGCAATCCACATAATGAATGAAAAATCTTGACTGTAATGTTAAAAGGGAAGTATTATAAAGGCCTTGCTTCATCCAACAAATGTCTGGATTTTACACATGAAGCAACCTGAGAAAAAACTCAAATACAAACTGATTAGATGAGCCTATCACAGCCCTGGAAAATGAGATATATAATCTTCTTTAAACTCTATTCTAATGACAGTCATTCATTAATGGAGTTATTCATTTAATATACTTATTAAGCACATAAAATATTCCAGACATGATATAGTCAATTGTTATAGAAGGCCAGGCCAAATGCTGAGATGGGGTTAGATGCCATGCTTGGAAGTGTGACAATCATGGAAAATAGGCCATAACTAATAATGCGCATAAGGTTATTTTTGGTGGTGAGAAAAATGCTCTGAAATTAATGTTTGTTGATTTTTGCAAACCTCTGTAAAAAAAAGTAACCATCATTTAATTTTTTGTCTAACACTGGTGAATTCTATGGTGAGAAAATATATCTCTGTAAATTTTTAAAAGATTATTTTAAGAGCCACATTCTCCATATGCACTCATGAACCTAGAACAGAGAGGATATCCAACATATATTTGAATGAGCAAATGAAACAATCTTCACATATAGCTAACTCTTGTCTCATCTATATTTTCGCCATCTGTCCCCTTTTTTCTCTTAATTCCTGGCTGAGCTTGTTATTAGTGTCCGACCTCTATTTGTTTCAGGTTGCAGTTAATAATTTTAAAAATCTCTTTTTTTCTTCAGTCCCTTTTATCACTGGTCCTGTTAAGTTGTTTACAATTTAAATTGTATAAAACTACAGAAGGATGGCTACAGCTAGCGCTATAAATCAGAAGAAACGCACAGGAGCATTACTAGCCCTGAAATTATGTAGTTAATCAATCACCAAGTATATGTAACACTGCCTTTTCTCCCAGTGATTCCATGGGGACTGTTTGTGTCAAATGTTACTGCCCCTTCTCCTCAGAGATTACCATGTTGAAGCTACTACATATAGAAACTGCGTGTTTCAGTTGCTTTTTAGCTCTGAACCTGTTTAGTGTTGTTAAGAAAGTGGAGGGATGGAGAAAAAGAGGCTCCCCTGAGTGATCCAGGCAAAATTTTTAAAGGCTCTGCCAAACAACACCTTCTTCTTTTCCAAATGATGTAGATTCAAGTGAGGAGATATAACATTGAACTATAGGAAATAAAAATTTCTCATTCTCGGTGGCTGAAATGATGAAAAAACTAGATTTTAGAAGGCAAAAGCCTTTTTTAAGGATCTCCTAGAAGAGTGGGTTATCTTTCCCTTTGGACATATTCATATAGTATAAATCTATGGAAGGAACAATAATATGGATTCCTCTTGACCTCTGGACTCATATACAGGTTGGCATTTTCAGAGAGTTGACATTACAGAATTTGTATCATGTGTGCTTGTACAAAAAATAAGTGTATTGGAAAGCAGAGTGTGTATATTTATCATTGTGTGTGTCAATTTTTTGAGGTACTGGGATTGAGAATGGGACCTTGTATGTGGGAAGCCAGAGCTCAGCCACCTAGCCACATCAGCTTCCCTGAGTTATTTTTTTCATTTGTTTTGCTTGCTGTTTGTTTTTTCAGGAGGTACCAGGAACCGTAGCCATATGGGAGGCAGGTGCTCAACCACTTCAGGCACATCCTCTCCCCTCTAATCTTCTGCATTGCACTTATGCATCTAACATATATTTATTTTAGATTTAATATGTGATAGCCACCTGTCTGGACTCTGGTTTATAAAACTCCCTGTGGATTGTGTGAATACTTACCAATAGAATATTACATCATAGGAATCCCTTTTGCACAATCGGAGTCCCAATAATACTATATTTTAATTCATTCCTTTGATGGGATTTTCCTTATGTTCTTTACATTTTTCTTTGGAGATGATAGATAGATAGATAGACAGATGATAGATGGATGGATGGATAGATAGATAGATAGATAGGTAGATAGATAGATAGATTAGATGGGTAGATAATTTAAATCCCATGGCCTGATGCCATTTATTCTTCAGATTCTAGTCTAATTGCCACTTACTTAAGAAGGCTTTACCCAACACACTAAATTTAATTTGAGCCCCTGCTATCATCTCTATAGAATTCATTCTCCATTCTTCTCTACCCTACCCCTTGTTTAATATCTTTCTTGAAGGCTAAATCATAGGGAAAAGTTATTTCTGCTTTTTCTCTAGAATAAAGTAATATCTACCTAGGTAGATGCCTATAAAATATTTCCTCATCTATGATATTTGGAGATCAGAAGTGTATTTTTATATACTGGCAAGCATATATATGCATAACTAGGTGTAAGTTATTATGGACTTACAGACTTCAAAAGATTAGTTTGACACATAAGTAAAATAGATTCTCGTCAGGAACTGATATCAGCACTACATAAGTTCTTCTGCCTTGCCGAGTGAAACAGGAAAACAAAACACTAATAAGAGAAGGTTTCTCTATAACCAAATGGTGTATAATAACTTGAATCTTTCTCTTGTTTAATCATCCCATCCCCTGGCTCTTCTCTTCTTAATCTAGGCTTCTCTTCTGTGAAACCTCTGTTCTCTATTGGAACCTATGCAATGAAGTATGAAGGAATCGGCTTTAATGAGCAATTGGTCTCTCTAACATCATTAGTTAGTTTACCAGTCTAGTACATGAGCTGCTCTGCAGGTGCCAGAATGTGAGTTTTTGATGAGCAAATCAAAGACCACAGTGAAGAATATCTGCACAGTGAAATGATCTAAACCTGGAACATTGTTATGTTATAATAAGATAGTGAGTAGGGTTAACGTTAAGAAATGCATTCTCCTGAATGATATACATCTGTTTGTTCAAAAGAACAAATAATGAGTGTTTATTGAAAGGGTAACTGATAGAAGTAAATAAAGAATAGTAAAAAAAAAAAGTAATGTCAAAACTTTACTTCTTAAAGTAGTTGCATAGGCAGAGAATACATTAATCCCATTTCAGAACATCTTGCTCACAGGCAAAACATTCCAACAGACCTCACACTCTAACCATGTGCAGATAAATACAAATAACCATTATCCAAATTTCATGTGTAACTTCTGAAGCTGGTTTGTCTTGATTTTAACTTTCTTCGTCTTATATCAGGAGGCAGAGAACAATGATTTCTATTCCCAAGGCCATTTAAGTATGGATTGTGCAATTGTCTACCTAAAGCAAGGTTCCTTTCAAAGGCCTCTGCCAGAACACTGCCAGTAATAGAAAACTCACTCACTTGAGATCAATACTGACTGAGACTTAAAGGGGGAAGCAATCCAAAGCCTTGCTCCATGCAAAATAGTGTCTGATTATCAAAGATGTGAGAAAAAAAAAAAAAGAGACAGAGAAGTTCAAACCCCTGATTTTATGGAGAGTACACCTGTGCTCTGAGGAGTGATTTTCTGCATCATATACCTTGGGGAATCTGAAAGATATACCGCTTAAGCACCAATTTATCAGCAGTAATATATCCATACTTTCAGTATTTATTGTGCACCTATCATATTCAGAACTGGATTATGCACTTGCACTAAAACAACATGTAAGTTAGAAATAGATTTTTCAGGTTGCTACCATTTGGGTAGAGCAAAAAGGAAAAGAAAATACCATGTTATAAATGATATTATGAAGGGTTTGCAACAAGATTCAGATTTTAAAATGTCAAGCCATAGTATTTTTATCTGCAGTAGATTTAGAATCCATGTAATTGATGAAAAACAAAGTATTTGAAAACGTCCTGATAGAAGGAAATGAAGCAGAGAAGTTTAGGATATTCTCCAGATAGTTGTTCATAAAATAGAGTTTTCTCTGTAAAGGCAGAGAAAGAAGGTGAAATCATGATAAACCTGTTAATTTGGAGAAATTGACCTTATCTCCTACCACTTTCTCCCTTGCTTCCTAAGTTTCAAAAACATCTTCTTCTCTGTTCCTTAATGTTCTTGCTTCATAGCAATTTTTCTTGCTATTTTTACTCCTAGGAAATTATACCCCAGGCTCTGAGCATTTTAAACTGCATCATTCAGGTATCAGCTTAAATGTGATGTTCTCACCACACAATAGAAAGTCCACATATAACAATCATAATTCGTCATATTATGGTGTTTTATTCTTTGTTTATAGAGTGTAGCTTCCTGAGAAGAATATCTATCTGTACATTTCTTTATCCTAATTTCATAATACATAGTTTGTTTCACAGTAGCTACTCAATAAATATTTGTTATGTACGATTAAGACTGTAGAAAGACCTTTTTTTTTTTTTTTGGCAGTGAATGGAAAAGGTGACTGATATAGTACCAATAATTTAGTATGTTGTTGATTTCATCAGTTTCGTCATAGAAAATTAAATAAAATCGATTAGGACTTTGAACTGTTTTTAAGAACAGAAAATTAAAGGGCCTCGAACAAAATCTCCATGTTTTTCAGCACCTGATTTGATCACTTTGACCTAGCAAATGTACCTTCAGAATTACCAATACGATTAAAAGGAGTAAGAATCATGCTGCATCTCAACACTTCTCGACCCTCTCCCATCACCTTCTCTCTGATGGGCATCCCAGGTCTGGAGCACCTGCATGTCTGGATCGGGATTCCCTTCTGCTCCATGTACATGGTGGCTGTGGTGGGGAACATGACCATCCTGGCCGTGGTGCGGACAGAGCGAAGCCTCCACGAGCCCATGTTCCTGTTTCTGTGCATGCTGTCAGTCACTGACCTGGTCCTCTCCACTTCTACCCTGCCCCGCATGCTCTGTCTGTTCTGGCTTGGAGCCCATGACATTGCCTTTGATGCTTGCCTGACGCAAATGTTCTTCATCCACAGCTTTACTGCCATGGAATCAGGCTTCTTCCTGGCCATGGCCATTGATCGCTATGTGGCCATATGTCACCCCCTGCGCCATGCCACCATTCTCACCCACACTCGCATTGCTATAATGGGTATAATTGTGATGGTTCGAGGTGTGGCCTTCTTTTCTCCACATCCCATCCTGCTCAAACAGCTT
This sequence comes from Tolypeutes matacus, assembly GCA_026826555.1. NCBI lineage: Eukaryota > Metazoa > Chordata > Mammalia > Cingulata > Chlamyphoridae > Tolypeutes > Tolypeutes matacus. The sequence continues at coordinate 667,695 of JAKSZT010054377.1, read as the reverse complement.
CCCTACTGCAGAACACGAGTAATTGCCCACACTTACTGTGAGTTTATGGCTGTGGTGAAGCTGGCATGCATGGACACAGGGGCCACAAAGCATTATAGCCTTAGTATGGCTTCCATCATTGGTTCGTGTGATGCTATTCTCATTGCTATATCCTATGCCTTCATTCTCTGCTCCGTGTTCCACCTGCCATCCCGAGAAGCCAGCTTTAAGGCTTTGGGCACGTGTGGCTCCCATGTCTGTGTCATTCTTGTCTTCTACTCCACAGCTGGCTTTTCCATTTTCACTCACCGTTTTGGGAAAAATGTGCCTCCACACATCCATATTTTTATCGCAAATATGTACCTTTTGGTGCCTCCTTTCCTTAACCCTATTGTATATGGAGTAAGGACTAAAAAAATTCGGGAATATGTTCTTAGGGCTATAAGGCTCAAAGTTGCCTGAGTTTAGTTGGATAAATAAAATAAGTGGTTTAAAGATAAATGGAAGTACATGATCTGAAATATATGCTCGCATTCCCCAAGCTGAATTGCATTACCACCTGAAAATTTGTTATCTACCATTATTTGTAGGTCTCCAGAATTATAAATTAACCTGTAGCTTCAGTCTTATTCCTTTAGTAAATATTAGAGAAAAGAATGCTATTAACCTTCTCACTATCTTTGGAGGATGATTACAAATAGGGAATGAATAGGAAGAGACAGAGGAAAAGGCTAACAACTAGAAAAAATAAGAATTCTCTGGAGAACCCAATGCTTGTTAATAAGAACTAGGCAGTTTGAAGTAATCTTGATTCATATATGTGATTGTGATTTTATAGAACAGGTGATAAATGCCAATCTGTTCTCAAATGGAATCAAATTTTAAACTTATTTATTGACATAAAATTCATGTAAAACGTATCTATAGTGTATAAAGATTGTAAAACAAAGACACAAATTAATGTGAAGGTTCTAATTTTGGTTATAGGATTGCTCAAGTTTCTAGAGAAATTTTAATAAATGTGGGGTATATTTCACTTTTTAAAAAGGCAATATTCCAGATTATACCCACTGCCAAAATTGAGGGTATGAATTTAGTGTTTCATAACTAATAGTTCAATTTATTGAACTGCCAGGCTACCAAATGTATTGAGACTCCCCTATTGACTAGGTGACATGGAACTCAGTATCAAGACAGATGACCCCAAATCTCCTACTAACAACAAAGTCAAATTAGCCCCTTATTTATTGCCCTGATATCAAGGTCTGGATTCCATTGCTAGTTCATTTTCTTCAGTTATTACTAGTTACCACAGTTACCCATTTCTCATGTTTGTTTTGGAATATAATCTAAGATCCATGGACTGCTTCTTTTCATAGAAATCATCTGTCAAAGGGGTCTTTGACACTTGTGCTTGGAAATTTTTTCGTCTCCTTGCTTATTTGTCCAAGAAACTCACACCCAAATTTTAACATACAAAGACTAGCATCTTTGTAGTCACCAATTATGAAGTCCATCATTCCACTGTAAAGAGGTGTGATATGTGTGTGTGTATATGTGTGTGTATATTATATATAATGTATATTTGTTTTTGGTCAGGCAAGACCAACCAGGGCCAGATTGGAGAAAGCATTCCACCTTAAGAAGCCTATTTTAACTTACTTTCAAAGGAACTAAATAAGTGTTTTTATAGTAGTAATAATTCAACTATAACTTCCCAATCGCTGTTACACGTATTTATAATACCAGCTTTTCTGAAATCACAGAAAGCTCTGCTTCTGTGTTGGTAGATTGAATTATGTACCCACATTTAGACATTTTTTTTGGTATTGATTCACATTCCTGTGGGAATTTGTACACATTGTAAATAGAATCCCTGAAATGTTATTTTAGTTAAGGTGTGCCTCAGCAGAATGAATTTGGGCCTCAATCCGGATAACTGGGGTCCTGTATAAGAAGAATAAATTCAGGCTTATATAGAGAAAGCCATGGAGAGGAGTAGGAAGCTGGAAGTCAACAGAAATGGAAATCAACACTAATCTGAAGAGAAAGGAGAGTATATCATCATGTGATGCGAGGCAGAGATGCAAGCCAGAATTAGAATGTGACAAACTTTGGGAGAAAACATTGCCTTGCTAACACCTGGAGTTTGGACTTCTCCTAACCTCAAAATTGTGAGCCAATAAATTCTCATTGTTCTGTCGGATATCAATGGCTAAAGCTGCATTTTAGCATTTTTAGGCTATTTCAATTATGGATATATATAAAGATGTATGTATGTATTTTTATTGAAGTAAAATAAATATAGTGCAATGATGAGGTCTTATGTGTACAGTTTGGTAAATCTGGGCAAATATATAGCCTAATTACAATGTAGGGCATTTACATCACTCCCAGGAAGTTTCTTCCCCTTTCTCTCTGGCAAGTATATGGGTGGGGCAGTGCATGCTTTATGCAATGGGAGAAGTTGGTGCTTTTTTTCATGAACTTGATGTACAAAAATGAATAATAATAGTACTTACCTCATATGGTTGTCTGAGGATTAAATAAACTATGTAAAAATATCAGTGCATTGGCATAGCAGCAACACTCAAGAAACATTGTTTTTATTCTTCCCTCAGAACTATGGTTTTCTGTTCTCCATTCTTTGCTTCTTTATCAATGCTTTAAGATATACCCATTTACCTCATATTTTAAATTTAAACTGCAAATATTTTGTTTTTGATGTATATATATATTCCTCAAGACAAGCATTTTTTTTTTCAATTGTTTCTATTGTTTAATCATGACACATGTTGATAACAAAATTAAAGGCCTCTGGAAGCCAGAGTCATTGGAGTGTAGTAGGATAGTGATAAAAACGTAAGCACCTTCTTTCACCTCTTCTATTCATACAATCATTTATTAATCCAGCCAGTCATTTACAATATGTGCTCATAAATTCATTTTAAATTGTATTGTATTGACCTGGACAAAATTGTTTAACCCTTCAAATTTTTCCTTCAGTTTTCACTAGATCTATCTCCTCTCTTTCTTGGAAGGAATCTGCATGAAGAGAATTTAATTTACTTTAATCCTTTAATACCAGATGTATCTCATTTCTGTAAACGCTGGGCTCTGGTAGCCTTTTCTAACTGTGCAGGGTCTCTCAGCTCCTTTGTTTGATGATGTGAACTAAGGAAATGTGCTTAAATTAGAATGCTGTGATCTACTGCTTAAAGACAACAGACTATATTATATGTGCTGTCACTTAAATACTGTCATACATACTATCCTTTCTACCTGAAATACTTTTTACTGTCTGTAGCAGTTTGATATTACTGATGAATTCCAAAAAGAAATATTGGATTATGTTTGTAAACTGGTCTTTTCCTCTGGGCATATTAGAGTGCATTGGATTCAGAGGTTTTATTTTTACTTAGTAAATTTTGATTAAGGCTTTGATTGGGCCACATCAGTAGGGTGTTGAGTCCCCACCCCTTGGTGGGTAGAGACTCACAGATAAAAGACATGGCAAAGGACAGAGTAGGAGTTTTGAGTTGGAGTTTTGATGCTGAGTTTTAATGCTGGAGCCCGGAGAAGTAAGCACACAGAGGAGCTTGGTCGTGAGGAAGGAGAGAAGGTCCCAAGAAAAGAGATGAGCAGCTTGCCTGATAGTTCACAGCTGTGACAGTAAACAGCTGGCCTTGTGGAGAGAGGCAAAGCCTAGAAAGCCTCATAGTCTACAGCTGACCTTGTAGAGAAAACAGAGGAGCTGAGTCTGGAGAGAAATGGAGCCCCGCGAAGAGAGGAACCCAAGAAGCCTGAATCCTGGGCAAATGTCAGCAGCCATCTTGTTCTAACATGTGGCAACAGACTTTGGTGAGGGAAGAAACTTATGCTTTATGGCCTGGTAACTGTAAGCTTCTACTCCAAATAAATACCCTTCACAAAAGCCAACAAATTTCTGGTATTTTGCATCAGCACCCCTTTGGCTAATTCACTGCCATATACCTCTCTCATACCCTTCCCACTCTTATTCATTTTTATGGTATAGCTCAGTATCAAGTGAAAGAATACTCCCCTAACTCTTTGAGGTGGGTTAAGTTATCCTCTTGGTTGATAGATATCTTTATGCTAATAAAAATTACATTAAGTTATAGCTATCAATCTAATGATCTATTTTCTATATAAATGAATTGGAATAGATTATCAATATGACCATGTGTATTTTAGCACTGGGAGGGAATGTGACGCTAAAGGGCATTTTACTGATGTCTTTGATTTTTCCCTTTCTAACCTTGAAAATGGGAAAACTAAAAGGAAAAATATACTGTAATACTTTCAAGGAAAAAAAAGTACCAAAGACAATAACCCTATATTATCATGAAAGACAACTATGTAATTAAGAATCTAACTAGGAAACAGAAAGCTTTTTACTTTAATGTTTAGTACATGGGGTCTTTAATGCAATTAATTGTTTATACAAGTTACAGAATTACTAAGAGACCTAAATATTTGACGGTGAAGTCATCAAGATATTAGAAACAATAAGAAGTCATGCCAACTTTAGGCCTGTGAAACACAGAGTTATTAGTAGTTTTATCAGATATCAGGGGTGTGAGTCACCCAGTGGTAGTTTGGACCAACCATGGAAGTATCCTTTTGCAGAATCTCGAGCCATGGAGAAGCTGTACCTGCACAGGGGTGGGGGAAGGGTGTGAGAAAGAAAGAGACAAACTAGCTTTCTCTTCCTCTTCCCTAATATTCTTCTGCTAGAGTCTTCCATTAACCAAACCCAGAATGAAGTCAGATGATCTATGATCTTGGGAAACATAGTCTCCAAAGTCCATCCCTCCTGCAATGCATAGAAGAGGTGACTGTAGAGGGATATACCTGAAGGAAAAAAGATCTAAGCTTGGCATAAATTACAACCAAAACACAAGTCATGATACACTTATACATGGGATTAACATACACCTCCTACTTAATTAAATAAGGAAGTCTCAGTGTTGTTCAGGAATAGGAACCTGATTAGGAATGGCCCGGAGCTGTAGCATTTTTGGGAACAAAGTCTGGTTCAGGATAAGTTATTTAAGAATTTATAAGTGCATTTGGCAATACTAATGAGCTCACCCCAATTAATTTGTAGATTCATCCCTCCACAATGTCCTCTTTCTTGCTACCTTTCATCACATCTGTTGTAAGGAAACCTTTACTCCATGGCACCTGCAAGTGCTTAAACCCAAGAGATGCCATGAATCAATATCACAAGATGCCTGCAGTCCAGAGACCATCTCCCCTTAGTTTCAAAGCACAGAGCTCAGGTGGCACAAGTAACACAAAGACTGAACTGATTCAATAGACCAAAGAGCACCTGGAGGGACTGATAGAAATTAGTGTAAATGTTTATAATCAGACAGCATCCTCACGAGAGATATACACAAGAATTTCCTTGCAGGCCTCTGGTCTCCCAGGATAAGAAATGCAAGAGGACCTGCTGTTGTTATAGTCAACATTCAGCTGAGCCTCAGGATGGACAGGAAAACAATCTATCTGAAAAGGTGGGAAAACCGGGTTACAGGTAGGAATATTGTGTTTGAGGCAGGATAGATGGAGACTCTAGGTCAAATGTTCAGTAATGAAGGCTCATTATTAAACCCAAAAGATTGTTCAACCTCTGGATTTTACAAAAATAAATGTAGAAGGTTACTAACTAAAAGTTCAAACTAAGATTTACATATTATACATAATTATTACAGTGTAAGCAAAACCCAGGATTAAGTATTGGCCTGCAATGGCCAAAATCTTATTTTTCTTAGTATACCTAGTATTATCCACACTATTTGGATATTTCATATTGCATAAACTCATCATAGACTGAAAATTGAACCAAAATTATTCATTAGTTTCAAATTTATTTGTGTTAGGATGCCTTTCCAGATTCTTTCTTCATACATTCAAAGGTACCCTTCCTTCACAAAGATAACATGATATTTGTGAGCCATGAGTTGCATATACAAGTTTGTGAGAAGCAAAAATTAGTGCCAATGTGTTGTTTTAATTTCAGAAATATATTATGCTCTTTTTGGAAGATTTTCTGATTGTCCATTATAAAAGAGCACAAATCTCTAATAAGCTGAATACCCATGTTTTCAAGACTTAGTGACTTAACATGATTGTACTTTGTAAAAATGGTGATTTCTTGCCATATAATTTAGTTGACTTCAGGAAGATAAAGACTCTGCCTTTATTAACTGCATGTGTCACATTCCAATATAGAACCAACTTTGTTCAAGCCTTTCTTCATTCTGCTGTCAGCCAGTTGACACAACGTCTCCTTATAGATCATATCTATAAGCTCTATCATTGTGAAAAGGTAAGAGAGGTTAAATATACATGTGGCTAATCTTATCCATGTTCATTTGTTTTTTTGTTTTTTTACTTGCTTGAAAAGTATATCTCCATCAGAAATGAATAATCTACTTCCTCTGTAATATTTCTAAAATGCATCTAAATGTGTCTGTTCTGCTGAGGAGCAACACTTCCTGTGGGAAAAAAAGCAAGAATGTTACTTAAATATGCAAAAATTTAAAATTTCAGGATACTTATCAATTAACTTTTCTTATCTGAAAAAGTGCAGTCCCATGTGTTTGATACACTGAAAGAGGGTGCTAAAGAGAAAAATCATTCAATAGCTGATGGTATGTTATTGATATGTGAGCATTTATTCTAGCCCATAATAATGATGAACCTTTGGGATTCACATATTTACAATTTTTGTGGTTTTTAATTTGGACAGAATTATGGAATATCTGTTGTTTACATGATGCTAGCTTCCAACTGGACCAGATTTCAACCTGCCACCTTCCTGTTGCTTGGCATTCCAGGGTTGGAGGCTTCCCACATCTGGATATCCATCCCTTTCAGCCTTGTCTACCTGCTGTCACTGATGGGAAATGCTGGCCTTTTATTAATAATCAAGACAGACCCCAAACTACATGAACCTATGTACCTCTTTTTATGCATGCTCTCATTGGCTGATTTGATACTCACTTCTTCTACACTTCCCAAGGTACTCAGCCTCTTCTGGTTCAATGACAGAGAGATCTCCTTTGAAGCCTGTCTCACTCAAATGTACCTCATTCATTCTCTGTCTACTATGGAATCTGGATTTATCTTGGCCATGGCTTTTGACCGCTATGTGGCTATCTGCCACCCACTAAGGCATTCTGTTATCCTGACACCCACAGTTGTTTTAGGTCTGGGTTTGACCATTGTCTTCAGAGGCACTGTACTCCTCAGCCCACACCCCTTCTTACTGAGATGGCTTTCCTACTGCAGAACTAATGTCATATCCCATACCTACTGTGAATTCATGGCCCTGATAAGGTTGGCTTGTGCTGAGACCAAGATTCGTAGAGCCTACAGCCTAATTGTGGCCTTCCTGACAGGGGGCCTGGACTTCATATTGATTATCTGCTCCTATGTCCTTATCCTTCTCACTGTCTTCAATCTTCCATCCAAGGCTGCCCGCCTTAAGACCTTGAGTACCTGTGTCTCCCATGGATGGGTCATCTTGGTGTTTTATACACCAGCCTTTTTTTCCTTTCTCACTCACAGGTTTGGCCACCATATTGCTCCACATATCCACATTTTTGTAGCCAATATATATCTTCTTATTCCACCCATGATGAATCCCTTTATTTATGGTGTTAAAACCAAACGGATCAGGGAGGGATTCTTTAAATTCTTAACAATCAAATATGTTTAAGTTTGGTGGGATTTGTGTTTCCTCTGGTCATCAACAAAGATAAGGGTTTTATTAAAGGAGGGTAAAATTATAATAAGTCAGCATTACCTTAGAGTGGAAAACTTTTCAGTTAAAATTCAGATTAATATAGTCTAGTAAAGCACAGCACACTGACTCCTGTAAGCAGAAGTATGTGCAGAAGGTACATAGGAATTAGAAAAAAATTAGAGAAAAATTTAGGTATTAGTATTCATCATTCTCAAGCTAGTATTTGGTATTGGCTTTGGCACTTATTAAAATATAACTAAATTTATATTGAGAGTTATCATAATCATAATCATCTTTTGTTGACTATGCAGATTATGACTCCCAAATGCAAGAGTTCCAAAGTGGATATATTAATCCATATATAAAATTTTCACCAAAGACTCACTCTCCATAGATGCAACATTTGTTCTCAAGTCAATATCAGTTAATGGTCAATGAAAGGAGAGTAGAGAATAATATTTGTGGTCAGAAATACTTGGAAATTAAAATATATTTATGCATTTTGTTAAATAAAAGTAGTGCACGTGTGTGGTAAACGAACGTACAAGTACTACAACAGACTTAAAAGTAAAATTAAATTCTCTACTACTCCACCACCTGGCAATCTCCAAAGGTAAGCATCATCAATAGATTCTCACAATCTGGGTTTTACAACTAACTTCAATTTCTATCATTTCTTTTATAGCTTTTTAAAGATTGTATATGTTTTTGATAACAGATTAGATTAGACTTCTTTCTCAGTTCAGCAGTATAGTTTTAATATAATGATATATTTTGTTTTTCATATTGGTTTATGAATATCTCATTTCTTAGAATGACTACAATATACTATGAAGAATATATGTATTTTATTTAAGAATTAATCTATTAATTAATGTAAATAGTTCTATTACATTTAATCTATTAAATATAAATAGTTCTAAATTTTTCTTACCAACAATGCTAAAGAAACATTTTATTACATGTGTTTGGTCTCTATATTTCTGGAATTTAGATTAAATTCCTAGAAAAGGCATTGTTGAGGCAAGAGGTAAGGGTAATTTAAATATTGAAATATTTTGCAAAACTGCTTCCAAATTATTATAGCAATTGTATTCCCACAAAAGGCAAATGTAAGACCTGCCTGCATATACCTTTGCCAACAATGTATATTGATACACTTATTAATTGTTGGCAACCTGATATATAAAAATAATTGCAGTCATTTTTAAATTTTTACATTTTCCTATTTTCTTCTCATGTAATTCATTTTCTTATTAAATTTTTATGATCTCTTTGTATTAAGGAGGTGAGACTATGATTTACTGAAAGTCTATTTTTTCATTTTATCATGTAATTTAAACTGTAATTTTAATAATATATGTATTATATATTTTTAAAGTTGTAAAGTTTTGCTTTTCTGCAATCATTTTTCCCATATGAGAACCTTAAACTCCAATTATATTATAGACTAATGTACCTATGAAACATTTTCAAATGCAGAGTAGAGACATCAACCACATCCCCCAAAAAAATGATAAGAAAAGAAGAAATAAATCACATATCAAAATAAAAGTGAAAATAAGAACTCAGGAAGTTGTGTGAAAAACCTGGTTAACTTAAAATTACTTTTGTAAGACCTACCAATATAGGGTTTCTATAAATAGAAAAATCTTGTATTAGATCATCATGTCATGCAGATAATAGGTAAGGCTACCTATCCCCCATGTCAGGGTTTAGCAAGGAAATGTGCTTTTGCACTGAGTAAAAGATGAAGAAAATAGCTTTTCCTCAGAAATTGTAATCACAAATCCAACTCATTGTGAATTCCAACCTAAATTTACATGTGGATGACTGGCAACTTTAATGCTTCCAAATCAACTGCCAAAAAATTTAGTTCATCAACAAATTCAGTGGAAGAATGTAACTGCTCAAATTCTTCTCCACCTGTTAACAAACTTAATCAGCAGCCTTGTCTAACCAAACTTACATGAATGTGCACTAAGAGGACTGAATTTTTTAAAGTATTGAAAAGGGACAGAGTAGAAGAGGAACATGAAGATGAAAGACATGCTCACTCAGAGAAGGATGATGACTCATTTAATTTGAAAAACAGTAATAGTACTAATCAAGAGAGGGATATAAACTGAAACTTTGATGAAAATGAAATTCCACAAGAGAATGACAATGCTTGGGTGATTTCCCAATAGGTCTTTCAGTCTTCAACATTTCCACAAACTGATGTTCTTTCAAGTTCAATTGAAGCAGAACACAAGTTGTTAAAGGAGATGGGTTGGCAGGAAAACAGTGAAAATGATGAAACATGCGTTCCCTTAACTGAGGATGAAATGGAGAATTCCAAGTTATTATTGAACAGTTACAGAAGAATGGTCTAAATAAAAATGGTATTTTGAAAAATGGCCTGATCTGTGACTTCCAGATTGGACCCTGAATAAACGGCACTTTCAAACACACTATTGAGAATGATGATACAGAGACAAGTAGCAGTGACACATCAGATGATGACAATATGTGAAGGATTTCCTAACAGCTTTAGAAATTTTAGTGTGATACATCTCTCATACGGTCTGAAGGTGAATTGTAAAAAATGTAGAACTATAATTTATGTAGTAAAATGCCCCATTAGAAGGTGATTTTGGGGAGGATTTCAATATGAAGAAAACCAAGAATGTTGTGTTGCGCTGTGTTGAACATTTTTTCTTTGTAAATGAATGTTGTAGAAATGAGGACTTTGGTTGACCCAACCTTGACTTTCTTCATCACTGCAGCATTTCTCTGACTAGTAATGTGACAATGTAACAAATGGGACTTTCTCACTTAATAATAAAAATCTGTGTATTGTTTTGCAAAGCTTCATTTTAAAATGTCCAGGTCTTAAGAAAAAAGGTAGCTTACACTGTATTGCTTGCAGAGTTATATCTTTTTCGTACAATGGAAATCCTTAAATCCACTTTGTACACCCCTCCCCCCACCAAAAAAAAAGGAATATATGGCTTGTTGTCTAAAACTGGGACACAGTGCACTAAAACAATAACTTCCCGATCTCAACTGTTGTACAAGTCACCTTTTGAAACATAAATTGCTCGTTGGCCATTTGTACTACAGTAATGTTACAGTAAAGACTTGCCACACTTTCTTCTAAATTCAAGTGTTGATTTTCAAGAACTTTATTTGGGTATGTTGTCAGACCAGGATTTTCAGAGTTGATGGAAAAGAGTCTTGTGAGAAAACTTATTTTGATAAATTGCACATGGAGAAAAACTAATCTCATTGACTAGATCCATCCACAACATGGAAATAAACTGTATTTTTAGAATATTGTCTTTCTTTGTTATGTTCAAGGTATTGGTCTAAACCCAATGTTCTTTACTCATTAAAATTTAATATACTTTCTTCATTAAAGATGGTGATTACTGAGTTTTGAAAAAGAAAGCTAAGGAAAACAGCCTTTTCATTATTAATGGCTTCACATGCATATTTAATGAACAGCCACTTTATTTTGATTTGCACATTACTTTTAGAATCATTTGTTTTACTGCAATGATAGGCTAATGTGTCAACTCAGCCAGGTAATTGTGCCCAGTTGTTTGGTCAAGCAAGTACTGGGCTAATTGTAATACAAAGACATTTATGGGCTTTAGTCATCAGAGAAATTACTGCATAGATGGCTGATTACATCTACGTTAATCAGGGAGATTGCCCTTAGCAATGAGTGATGCTTTATCCAATCAGTTGAATGCCTTAAAAGGGTAAGTGATTTTAGCATTCAGAGAGAATTTCCAAGCTCCTCTTTGGACAGCCAATGTCTCCTGGAAACTCATCAAAGACCTTCATTAGACTTTCATTGGAGCCCCTGGTTTGCAGCCTTCCTGCGGAACCTGGACTTGTGCATCCCCACCATCACAGGAGAGACTCTTATAAAATCTCATACTATTTACAGCTATCTCCTGTTGATTCTGTTTCCTAGGGAACCCTGACTAATACAACTGCTAACAAGACCAATATTTTTGGTCCTGTGTATTTGTATTTTTATTTTTCTAGCTTTGTTTTCCCCCATTTGCTTTTAACTTCCTCCTTCCCATCCCCATGTTTAAATATATATATTCTAATTGTAAATTACAGAATATAATCTAAGGGCAAAAATGTTTTAGGTTTTGGCCTGGTGCACGGGTACGCTGTCAGACCCCAAGAGCAGGTGAGCCCCCCAGGCCCCACACGTGGGTGAGCTGCCAGGCCCCGTGCTTGGGTGCACCATCAGGCCCTGTGAGCAGGTGAGCCCCCCAGGCCCCACATGTTGGTGAGCCACCAGGCCCTGCACATGGGTGCGCTGCCAGGCCCCATGTGCATGTGTGCTGTCAGGCCCTACAAGCCACACATCAAGATGATGACGTAACAGAAGAGTGACGCAAGGGAAAGCCAAGACGAGACATGCTGAAAAACCAGGAACTAAGGTGTAGCCGGTGGTAGGACACCTTTCTCTCACATCGGATCAAAGGATCGAATCCCACTGAAGACAGGAAGAAAAGGATGAGAAGAGAGGGCAGGAAATGGACACAGAGTTGCCCAGTGAATGGACACAAAAACAGCAAAAACATGAGGGAGGAGAGTAAAAATGAATAAAAGTAAACAAATAAATCCTTAAAAAAATAGTTTTGATAGATATACACCGAAAAAAAATGTTTTAGGTTTTTATGTCAGGTTGTTCTAATAATGTTCTAATGTGTGTTTTCTCAGAAGGCTTCAGTGTTTTTGCTGTTTCTAATTACTCAGCTTTCACTAGGAGCCAGATTTTTTTTTTTTTTTTTTTGTTCCCACTGAGACTGGTAGTGGTGAGAAAACTAAAACAGTACTCTCACCCGACAAATTTTTTAGGCTAAATTACTGTTAACAGAAAGTATTAATTGTATCTTGTTAGACTAGCTATTTAAATAGACTTTTTATTATATGTCACAATTCAGTCTAATCATCTAAAGTTAACTGTAGAAGTAGCCATAAGAGAACCTAAAGCATTCATTGATTAAGCTCTGTTGGTAATACTGATTTGAATATCTTTAGAACTCTTAGATTGCACTTTTGGTTAATAGCTTAATGAAATCTATCATATGCAAACTGTTTTCTAAAGCAAACTAAAAAAGACCTGATAAATTGTTTTTTCCCCACGGGTTTATATTTAAAGTCTTCTAAATTGCTCTCAGAAAGATTATTTTTTGTTATATTCTTCATATTCAGATGATTCTTTCTGCTTTAGTTCCCATTTACCAACATTTAACTAATGTTTATTGTACTTTCATGCATTGTGATGTGGGATGTGTTTAGCAGTTTGAGAGCTTTTAAATCTAAGTAAGCATAATTTTAAATTGCTGTCTAGACTATGGCCAGCTAGTATAGAGTTTGGACCATATTGTTTGAAAGGAGGCACATAGTACAGAGACTAGTGTGGAGCTGCTGAACTCAGAATAGCCTCCTGGGTTTGGAGGTCTGAAAAAATATTTTTGGCTGCTTCACACTCAGTTTCCCTGCAGCTAGGTGTTTTTTTTTTTTTAAACCACTTCATTGACGTATACACTGACGTACAATCTACTATGCATTTAACCTACAAATTTAACGTATAGAATTTGGTAAGTGTTGACTTACATATACACCATGAAACCATTATCACAATCAAAGTAGTGAACATTATCAATCACTCCCAGTCTCCTGGTGTCCCTTTGTAATCCTCCCCTCTCACTACTTTCTCCTTTGTAGCAATTTTTTGTGTGTATATAATGTAATTAAAGAACAAAATTCTCACAATAATGTATTTAAAATAATACTGGAAGATTGTCTTATTTGATTTTAAGATAAGGGTTAAAATAATTTTTATTTCTGTAAATATATTTCTACCAAAGTTGAAATAAATATAGAAATGTTAACTTTAAAAAAAAGTTGAAAGAGACATACTGGTGAAAATAACTGTCAGTCTAGAATTTTATACCCAGAGAAAATAGAACGAGGAGTGGATCGAACTAAAAATATTTTCATAAGAAAGCAAACAAAGCAAAACACCTAATTCATTCTGCTATCATCAGCTCTATTCCTAAATGAAATTCTATAGAATTTAATACAGCAAGAAAGGTAATAATCCCAGATGGAAAATTTGAAATGCAGGAAAAAATAATGAACAAATAAAGCAATAATGTGGAGATTTCAATATAGACACTGATTTTATCATAAAATAATATAAATTTAAGCACGCCACAGAGATGTATAAGTAAATAAATATGTTGACTTAAAATAGAGATTAAATATCAACATAAAAAAGAACTAAGGAATGAATATAAAGCATCCCACTAGGCTTATAATACTCATTCTTTAATAAAACAAATAGAATATTTATAAAAATTGCTCTTATATTATCTAGACCTCAAGGGAAATCTAAACAAATTTGTAGAGATTTATTTTATGAAGAATTTATTCATGACCAAAACACAATTAACCTAGATATCATCAATGAAAAGATATCAATGTATTTGTAAATTAAGAATATCACTTTATATAAGTCAAGTATCAAAGAAGAAATCATAGTGAGAATGAAATTATTTGAACTAGAGTTTACTAAATTATATATAGATTCTGTGAAATGAAACAAAAATAATAGTCTGAGCAATAGGGTTAGCCTAAAAAATATATATATTAGAAAAGATGTAAGACTAAAATTTAATGACTAAATTTTCTGAATCATGCATTTATGGAGAAAAGTAAATTAAAACAAAGAGAGTATAAGTAATTTTATTTAAAAAGTAAGAGTAGAAATTAATATTATAGGAAATATCCAATTTTAATTTGTAAGAGAAACAAAAGCAAGAATTTTTTAATACTAGTAATGATGAGCATAATAATAATAACAGCAATAATTCTAAATTCATTGCACTATATCTTGAACCAAACAAAAGTGGATTTCAGGTGGATTCAAGATTCAAATGTGATATGCAAATATACCAAATTTTTATGAGTTAATGCCGGAGAATATCTTCATGACACCACTTCAGGAAAAAGAAAAATTTGTAGACAGAATTTAAAACAAACACCAAAAAATTAAGGGGCAGTTTGATACACTCAACCAGTTGAAACAAAGGGCTATCTGTCTTACAAAAAATTCATTAGGAACATAAAAGGACAATCCACAAGTTGGGAAAATGTATTTGTAATATATATTGCTGACAAAGGAGTACCCTTAAGAACTCCTGAAAATCAATTAAGACAAAAATAAAAACAAATTTAAAAAATTGGTTATAAGGTTGTCTGCCATCAGGAAGAGACAGGGATGGCCCTTGCAGAATAGATACAATGTCAGAATAATTGTGCCCCATATAAATGTTTACTTAAGGGCAATCACTCCAGGTGCAAATGATGAACCCTATTGTGGTTACTGATTAAACTCCCCTAGTACCACCGCCACTCCAATAGTTGCTTAATGGGCTCGTGCCAAAAGGGTGGAGGTTATGTATTGGCTCAACAACACTGACCTTCACTCACCAAGTTTGATCTACATAACGCTACTGCTAATAGCAGAAACGAAACCTGAACACTTTATAGTACACCTTTACAAAGCAGACAAGCCAGCCACGTGAGGCAAGTAAGTAAAATTTAATCATTTTTATTGTAAAAGGAGATATGATTTAGTTTGTCTAGAATATGACACACAGGATATGGATTTGGCTTTTTTTCTCAGAATGATTCTACCCAAATCTCCATTGTCAGATTACATAATCCCTCATTCACAATTAGGCAATATTGTTTCTGCCTAGAAGGAACTTTCAGCAGTGAATGAAATGATGCAATAGTTTCATGCCTGTGGAATTCCCTTGTCTTATCACATACCCCCAAACCCTGAAACTGTTACCTCGATAGAAACGTGGAAGGGCATATTGAAGATTCAGTTACAGTGCCAGCTGGGTTCCAAAATGTTGGCATTTTTATGTATAAATATCAGTTATACAAGAAATTATTCATAACAGCTCCTAATTCTCATGATAATGCCACTATATATAAAATATGGGTTCTAATACTTAAACATAAAATGATCAGCAATATAACCACACTTTATGATGGCTAATGATTGTTTCTTTGTTGACTAAGTTCTCTTTAATGGGGGATGTAACCCATTGGTACTAGCAAAGGAGGAAATTAAGGGGCAATTTCTAATTTGAAAGCCAGTGTTCTTCGGTGGTCTTCATCAGTGCTATTTAGAAATAAGAGAAGAGTATTTAGATGCTTTAAGATAATAGAGCAGCTTATTGCTTACTTCCAATTAACTTGAGATTCTTTTTTTATCTTTTTAAATTTATTTTTTATTGAAGTATATCATTCATGCATGAACATACATAAACAATAAGTATATAGTAAAACTTGTGAACTTACAAAATAAACATGCATAACATCATATAGGGGTCCCATACATCATCCCAACACCAACACCTTGCATTATTGTGAAGCATCTGTTGCAAACTATGCAAGAGCATGGTAGAAATATTACTACTAACTATTTTCCATATCTTACATTTGGGGTATTCTTCCCACAACCCCCCCTATTATTTTCTAAAATATGTATCTATTACAGAACTTTTGAACTTACAAAACAATCTTGCACGTGTGTAGAATTCCCATACAGAACCCCTTCACCAACACACTACACCATGGAGGAATATTTGTTACAGATTATGAAATCATATCATCAGGCTATTACCACCAACAATGGTCCATAGCATGCATTTGGCACACTTTTTCCACACACCCCTATTGTCAACACAGTACATCTTTGGCATTAATGCAAGAATGTTACAGTATTGCTGTTAAGCACAATCGATAGATCACACCAATTATATTTTTCCCATGCTTCTCCTCATTCCCACCACCCTGCAATAGTTAAAACATAGTGTATCAGAGAGGAACGATTAGTACAGCTTTCCTTCTTAAGATGCTGAATTCTTTCTGTGCTGTTAAAACCTGTCTGACTCTTACTTTTGGGTTTGGGAAAGATTCAGAAGAATCTGCTGGTATTCCCCAGAAAACAAATCACCATCATCCCCATTAATGCATCACAAAACAATATTTTCAAAACTAATATTTGCAATGTCACTTTGAGGTTGGTGCTATGATCTTCTCGATTTCAGAGTTGAGGAAATTGAGGGTTATAGTGGCTAAGAGTCAGGTTATGAATTGGGTTTTCCTTCTCAATCTTGCACCTTATTCACGGCATGGTGTTAAGTCAGAGGGGCCTCAGAGATGGTGTCATTCACATGATGTGACGTGTTTTTCACACCAAAATCCTTGATCCCCTTTGCCCACACCAGAAAGATATGCCATTTTGCTCAAGAAAATTCAGATTACTTTGATGTCCCTGTCCAGAAGCTAAAATTTAATGAAAAAAAGAAGTTAACAGATATGTTAAGACAGGCCGAAACTTGTCATGCTACTTCTTTTCTTCTAAAACGATTTTTGTAAATTAATGTTATAACTTACATGTTTTCTTCTTTACCTTACCTTACACATTTTTAAAAAGGTGGCTAATTCATATAGAAAAGTAACAAAGTCACTATGAAAGTAGAACCCTTTGGTTTAGGCAAAGAAGCAACTTCAATTGTTTTTATCTTTAATTTGTGATAGTCTGCAGCCCAAAAACTAATGAACATTTCTTTTAAACATATCTATTCTCTCCTAAGAACTATGTACCTTATTATGAGCATATTATTTAGTCTGAAAATTGAGTTTCCTCATGAATGAAATAGAAATATCTCAGAGATTCTATAAGAATATTGTATGACAAATAATTTGTTCAGTAAATGGTATCAGAGATTCAACATGTGAGGGGTGATCCAATCTGTTTTTGATAGTCTCATATTGTTCTTTCATTGTTTTCCTGATATCCTTTAGTTCTTTCTCTGTATTTTAAAGTGTCATTTTCTTGATTTGGCTTTTGCCCAGTTACCGCAACCCTTAAACCACTTTACAGAATCTTGAGGAAGAAGACTTTCCCAGTTTTACTAGTTGTTCAGTTTCTGTTGGGGAAAGTCACCCTAGAACATCTTTCACCACTCCCTTGCTCTATCATACTTCTTTTTAAGATAATTAGCATTAGATAAGCTGATATACTTTATCTGATATGTGGTAAAATATTACATTTAACTAGCATTTCATGTAATTTTGTTGCAGATACTGGATTGTTGATATTTTATTGACAATGCTCAAAGCCACATTGACCCATAATATTTTTTAAAATTGAGCATGGAAATTTTAGTAGACCTGGGCTGTGCAGCCCCATATTTTTCCTATGTAATCAGTATGTGCTTATTCCCAAAGAAGTTCAATGAAGTGGTTATAATTGTTACCCTAATTTCCATAGATTATTTAATTGTTGACCTATGTAGATTAAACTAGTGACCACAAAGTTCTCCAATGTTGTGATGTACAATCTCAGTGAGAATGCTCTTGAGGAATAGTGAGAGAAACTGTCATTTGTGATTATTTACTGTCATTCTCATGAGACATTCATTTTGCAGAACCCTCCTGACAGAGTTTTTGGCATCAGGACAACAAGTGGGAGAGAACTAGTCTGCCTTATAGCATTCAGAGAGATGAGTGCCACACAAGCAAAAAGATCGGCCAGATGAAGAGGTAGGAAGGCTATGTGAGACAATGGCATTGCTACTGAGAGTTAGGCAGGAGAGGAATTAAATTTTCTTAGCAACCTGGGCATCATGGTTATCAAACAATAAATTGTCTCCAGTCATGGGGAAGATGCATCATCAGGGAGGTTTTCTGTTGTGCTAGCCTTGAACACTTTAGTGGCTACATCGTAGGGCAGTCTACAGAGTCCCCAAAATAGATTGTGGTAGCTAAACCAAAGGCAGCACTTGGCAAATTCAAAATTAAGCTCTTAATCAACACCAGAAGTATTTTATATGATAAGAATTTTTTAGGCCTTACTGGTGCATACCAGGTGGGTAATATTTTTGAGGATTTCAATATATTTAAGAGTAAGAATAATAATGAAGGAAATTATTTAGACTCTGGAATAGTGCACATCTGGCCACTCCTTTAGATGGCTTATTTTAGAGAGATAGCTGGATGTTTGGTGTGTGCTTTGTAAACTGATTGCAATATAGTGAGAATAAAACTAAAAATCAAGCCCTGCATTAATGGTCCAAGAATTGTTTTTGTTTACAAATCTGACCATATTCTCATAAATTGACTTGTGCTAGGTATAATAAGCTTGTTTAATCAAGAATATTAATTTGTCTTTTATAACGGTTTTATGTGTAAATGTATAATTTTTGAATGAAGAAAAGAAAATGAGTTACATAGGGGAAAATATGATTTTGGGACAGAATCAGAGAATTAATTTTGCTGACTCTCATTCATTTAATGAAAATATAAGCAAAATAAGCAGAAGCTATAGTATCAACACCAGTATTTATATACTGGAAGATATGGAGCAATAAATCTCAATTTAGGTACTGATCTTTCTTTTTCTGAAGGTAGAGTTTACCATCTCTTTCCTTTTTTGATTTTTGATACTGTAGAAACTATTACTGGCCAATTCTGCACCTTCTTCCCATTCATATTTTAATCTTCAACCAAATTTCTTATCACTAATATGCCACTAGACTGTCACCAAACATTCTAGGTACAAAAGAAGAGTATACTTATGATTTACCTATTGAAAATGCCTTTGACAATGATCAGAGTAGAGTTGGTTCACTGACTGAAAATGCTAGCACAAAATAGAACCAATTTCCACCCAACCACCTTCCTCCTCCTTGGAATTCCAGGGCTGGAAGATTTGCACATCTGGATATCCATACCCTTCTGCCTTGTCTACTTTCTTGCTGTGATGGGAAATTGTGCTCTTCTTTTCATCATCAAGACAGACTCCAGTCTGCATGAACCCATGTATCTCTTCCTCAGCATGCTCTCTGTGAATGATCTGATGCTTAGCACTACCGTCCTTCCCAAAATCCTCGGCCTCTTCTGGTTCAATGACAGAGAAATCAACTTTAAAGCTTGCCTCACTCAGATATTCTTCATCCATTCTCTGTCCACCATGGAGTCGGGATTCCTGTTGGCCATGGCCTTTGACCGTTATGTGGCCATTTGCAACCCTCTGCGGCACTCTACCATCTTGACACATGGAGTAATCATGGCTTTGAGTTTGGCCATTGTTCTACATGGAGTTATTTTGCTGACTCCTCATCCTTTTTTACTGTTGAAGCTTCCCTACTGCAAAACGAATGTCATTGCTCACACCTACTGTGAATTTATGGCATTGATCAAACTGGCCTGTGCCAACACTAGAATCCACAGATTGTATGGCTTAATTCTGGCCTTCTTTACTGGTGGGCTGGACTTCATATTGATAATTTGCTCTTATGTTTTCATTCTTCATGCTGTGTTTCTTCTCCCATCAAAGACGGCTATAGTTAAGACTTTGAGCACTTGTCGTTCCCACGTTTGGGCCATTTTAGTGTTCTATACACCTGCTTTTTTCTCCTTTATTACGCACAGATTTGGACATAGCATTGCTCCACATATCCATATCTTTATAGCCAATATCTATATTCTTATCCCTCCCATGTTTAACCCCATCATCTATGGTGTCAAAACCAAAAATATCTGGGTGAGGTTTCTTAAAATCTTCAAAAAATAAATACATTAAGCGGGAAAATTGCATGTCGTATGGCGTTATTTAATAGGCTATTTATTTAAAAAATGGGAAAAAAAATCTACAACGTAAATACCTAGGATACTCACTTGTGCCAGGAGAGAAATAGCCATACCCTGCAGGTTACCAAAGAGAGTTGTATTTAGCAGAGTTCTGTGACCCCAGAAAATCTCCAAGACCTAGATATTTCAAAGCAGAACATGACTCTAGGTGTCCACTGGGTAGGGTGAGTGGGCACTATCTCTTTGTGTGTACATATGCAATCTTCACATTTAATAGCTGATGCATGCCATAAGTTCTGTAAAATAAACTTATTAATAAAACTTTGCAATGAAAAAAATAAAAATAAAAATAAAAATAAATAAATAAATATATTGGAGTCGGTAATTAAAATTTTACAGCCGATCGAGAAAGAGAGATTATTCCATGAAACTACACCATTGTTCAAAGACAAGTAATTCAACACTATCTAAGAAGACAGATTTTCCAGGTAAACATTGGACTTATATGTACTCAAAAAGTTTGATAAATATATGGAATAGAGTAGGTCTATCAAATAGAAAATATGAAATACTTTGTAACAGACATTGCTGTTTTTAAGTACAGACTAATTTCTTAATTTTTGTGTACCCAACTAAATTTTGGTTCAGGACAATCACCCGCTCCTTAAGTATTTGTTGAATAAAAGTTCATTCATTTCATCATTTCTTGGCACAGACATAGACATTTCAATAGAGATGCAGCATTTGTTGTCCTGTTTGTAGCGGTTAGTAATCTAGGAACTCAATTTAGTAGAATAATCTGGGGTAAAGCATGTACCTAAAATCAGGAATATTGTTCTATTATCATGAAACTGGGGCCATAACTGAAGCTTAACTTGTCATATAGTTTTTGTTTTTTATTTAAAAAGAGCTGATTTTGTATAACTAATGTAGTGGTTTTATGTTAGTATATGTCACTTCTAGAACTTAGTAAATATTTGCTTCAAGAATAATTTATCCCTTATAAATTTTTATTTTTGGGAAAAATTGTAAAATTAATGCAAAGAAGCAGAAAAAAAATCATGGGGGTCAGTTGAATATCTGCATACAAATTTTCCATTCTGTAAGAATATTTTTCAAAATAACCATTTAAATCTAGGGTCTTAATTTTTAGGGGAAATTTTACATCTGTTATTACATTGCCTTTATATGATGTAGGTCATCTTACTTTCTTCACAATGACTAAGACTATAATTTTCCTGATTGTACATTGTAATATTTCCTTATTTAATGTAAAATTAAACAATACAGAAAAGATAAAAGGAAAAAGTAAAAATATTATTCTGACAAAAAAACAAAGGATATTTTGTTAGTCTTACTGTCATAAAATTATTTATGCATCAAACTTACAGGCATACATGAATATAAAATTTCCCATAAATGTGAAGTTCTATACTTACTGGTTTTTGCACTGGATATTTATATGGGTTTTATTTTCTTCTTCCTCTCTGCACATATTCTCAAAAGCCTCTCTAAAGTTAATCAGTTTGAGACACTTGTGTATTCCTTCATCCCTTTCATTTTACTCATGTTTTATAAATGGCATACAATATTAGAGTCAAGACTGAGTAGCTAGTTTTAAAAGTTAATGAATTTTTTTTTGGGGGGGGCTGCCTGAAAAACCTCTGTCTGTGGGAATGACAATGGGGAAGGTTTTTACGTGCCTTTTTGTTTTTGTAAAAAAGGAAAACCTGGACAGACTGAGAGAATACATTTTATATCTAGAGTTTTACAAATAAAGATGGCTATTATAAAGGAAACAAACAAACAAAAAAGTTAAGGAAATAGAATACATATTTAACATGGGATAGTATGCATTTACCCAAATTTTGCTTTATGACAGTGGATAACTGTTATGGGTAGATATAATATCAATATCTAGTTAACTGTCTTGATTGTCATAAAGTGTTACATGACATGGATATATTGCTACTTAATCAACTAAACTCTCTCTTGATAAGCATTCAATTTATTTTTTAACTTATGCTATAAAATATTGATATGCTAACTACTCTTTTTTTTATTATTATGGGTAAAAATCAAAATTCTCACAATACATACAAACATTTGCAAAATGATATATAAATATATATGCATATATGTGTATTTGCTTACAAAAATGTTATATATATATATATATATATACATATATTTTAAGAGGTGCTTAGATTACTCAAAATATTACACGGAACCCACTGGGATTCCCATGTTGCCCACCTCCCACACCTCCCACCACATCCCACACAAACATTTCCCACAGTGTGTATTTTCTCCTTCTACTGTTATGGGGAAATTCTGAATTGTTGGATCACTCAGTTGAATGGTATGTGTATTTTGATGTTTTTTTAAAAATGGGTTTTGAGAATATTAAATAAGGATACATCTCCACAAACAATGTAAAAGAACACACTATATCTCAAACAACAATACTTCTCATGTTTCCTAAGAATTTTCCTCTATAACATGTAAGATATGATATTCAGTTTTCATTTGCATTTTCCTTAAAAGTACTACCATGTGCAAATAGGCCATTCAGGATTGTTCTTTATTCAATTGCTTGTAGGTACATTTCCACAATTTTTTTCTGTTTGTTTGAATTGTTTTCTATTCAATGTCTCAGTGTTATTTGAATATTGTAGGGTTTACATCTTCAGCTACTAGATATCTATTCTTCACATCTTATTTTTGATTTATCTAATCTTTTGCTGTAAATTTTTGTTAAATTAATTATAGCCAAGTAACTCTATATTTTCCTCTGAAACTTTCCATGTCTGTACTTTAGTTGACTGATAATTAGCTAGCTAGTTACCTTAGTAGATAGGAAAAAATATATATGGGAAGTTATTTTATATATTCTATTTTCAGCAATATAGACTATGAAGTATACTAGAATATTTGTTGCTTTTTATACTTTAAAATTTTTATTATGTCCTATCTGAATGTACAGTTATATAGTGACACATGGATATATATCACTCCTAGACATTTAATCTTGTATATGAAGATAGATTTAAAAAAGCAAAAATTATCCAAAAATAAGAGAAAAAAGGAGAAAAATATAGAATATAAACAGGTGGGATAATCAGAAAACAGAATAATTTGATAGAAATAATTCCAAATATATCAGTCTTTCTAATGGGAGTTAGTCATAACTTCTTTGTATTGGCTATAGGAGCTCTTTATATATTGTCCATCTAATCTATTCTTATTATATTATTAAGAATGGATTATGTTACTCCATGGTTTTCTTTTCACCCTAATACTAGTGACATTGATGAGCAGAAATTCTTAATTTTAACATAGTTCAAATTAACATATTTTCCCCTTTTAATCATTTTTGGGTCCTATTTAAGAAATCATAGCCTACTTCAAGATCATGAACATATTTTCCTATTTCTTTCTTCTAAAGTCTATATATTTTTTAATTAGTTTTACATTCAATATGAAATTGATTGTTTTGGGGAGAAGGTGTGATATAGGCTTTGCTTAGAATCAAATGGCTTTTCACCATGTTGCTACCCTTTGGTCAAAACCCCATCCTGTATATGCATTTTTATGAATCATGTAAGTTTCTTTTGATTCTATTTTAAATTGGTCTATTTTGCAATCCCTACACTAACATAATTTCTAATTATTGCTGCTTTTGAATGGTTCTATTATTTCTTATTTTATGTCTTCTAGGTACCTTGGGATAAAGTTGTTAATATTTTGCCATTCTTTGTGACACTTGAAGTTTATATATTTATGTTTTTGAATGTACTTTTTTGGATTAAGGAAATCCCATTATATACTTATCTTCTACCTATGCTAATTAAAAAATTATTTAATCATGAATGGCTATTAGATTTTATTAAAAATTTTCTGCATATATTCAGGTGGTTTTATGTGTCCCCCCCCCCGCCCCTTTATCATATTCACTGCCTGTAAATGTTAAACCAAACTTGCATCTGGGCAATAAAGCAAAATTGGATTTAATGTCATATATTATTTATAATTAGATTTAATTGACAATGTTTTATTTAGGATTTCTGCCTATCAATAATTGGTTCTGTATACAATTCTAAGCTGATATATGCTACTGCCAGTGATGATATCATTTTACTGTCTTCTGGATCATATTGTAAACATTAAGAACTCTGCTTTCAATAATAATTTATATTCTTATTTTGCAATCTATTTTTTTCCTCTCTCTGCTTTTAATTAATATCTTCTCTATGAATTACGGAAATCCATTAGGTATTTGTTGCAAGTTCTTATTCAGGTATAGTGTATTTTATATTATCCCATATTTACCGTCTTCTTACTTTTCAGTACTGCAATGTCAAAATTACTTCATTTCTATTTTTCAGCCAATAATTCTCATTTCCTATGATTATAATAAATTATTTATTCCCTCTATTAGATTTTTAATTACCAAATTAATTTTTTTAACTTCTAGGGATTATGTTATTATTGTTATTTGTTATTGTTATCCATTTTTATATTTGTGTTCATTTGTATAGCTTCTGATTACATGTTGTGGCTTCTGATTTATAATTTTATTTTTATTAATCTTTCAAACATAGTTATTTTATATTGTTTCTGATGATTCCAGTATAAGACATATTTGAAAAATTATGATTATCTTTTGTTTCAATAGACACTCATATGGACTTTTTTTTTTTTTTTTTTTTACTTTTTTACCATATGGACTTTTAAAATTATGTTTAATAATTTTTCTTGTGGTTAATATTTGGCTAAACTCATCCGTCAATCGTGGGTAGCCTATGTTACTACTTACTTCCAAAGTGGTTACATGTACTTTAGAAAGTGATTGGTTGATTGGTCTTAATAAACCTTAAGAAACTAGAAATTTCTATGTCATGTTCAGTACATATTTTAATACAGTCATTGAATAAGAATCAGCTTATGATTATAAATTCTCTGGGGAAATTACTAACACAAATATTTTTCCATATTACAATTTTAGTAAAAAATACATTAATAGCGGCATCTTACATCAAATTCAGTGATCAGATTCATGGAAGTGAGTACATCATTTCTTTTTTGTCTTTATTCCTCCTGTCTTTTGCTCATTTAATCCATTTAGCCTATTAATATTTTCTTCACGATTGGGTTAACAGGAAGAATGACTGAAAAGTAAGAAGTGAACTATTATTGATTTAGTGCTCTTTAATCTACCTGAAATTGTTCATTTTCCAAATGCTCACTATCTTATGAATTGTGAAGTGGGATGTCCCTGGTCACAGCAGTTTGAGATTTTCAGTAACTGCAGCTCAGCAAATCTCCAACTGGGTGATAGAACCTCTTTTACAATTTCTCAGTTACACTAAATCTTCTTTATTTTTTTACTATTGTAAGTAATTTCTTTTCTCATATAATAAACTTTATATTTAAAGAAGCCTTAGATACTGAAAAGTTGAATCAAAAGTAAAGGGAAACATAAAAAATGGGCAAGTGACCTGAAAAGACACTTCTCCAAGGAAGAAATACAAATGGCTAAAAAGCACATGAAAAAATGCTCAACATCACTTGCTATCAGGGAAATGCAAATCAAAACTACAATGAGATACCATCTTACACCCATCAGAATGGCAGCTATTAAAAAAACAGGAGACACTAAATGTTGGAGAGGATGTGGAGAAATAGGAACCCTCATCCACTGCTGGTGGGACTGTGGTCTGGTCCAGCCACCCGTGGAGGACAGTTTGGCAGTTCCTCAGAAAACTAGCAATAGATCTTCCATATGATCCAGCAATTCCACTGCTGGGTATATACCCAGAAGAACTGAAAACAAAAATACAAACAGATATATGCACACCAATGTTCATAGCGGCATTGTTCACCATTGCCAAAAGTTGGAATCAGCCCCAGTGCCCATCAACAGACGAATGGATAAGCAAAATGTGGTACATACACACAATGGAATATTACTCAGCTGTAAGAAGGAACAAAGTGCTAACACATGGAATAACGTGGATGAATCTTGAAGACCTTATGTTGAGTGAAGCAAGCCAGGCACTGAAGGATGAACAGTATATGACCTCACTGATCTGAACTGAGGAAAGTGAGCAGTCTCTGAGAACCATTGTCTAAAAGATAGGTTAACAAAGGAGAGTAAGAGAAGAGCAGGCTTTGAGCCATCTCCCATATGGACATAATCTATGGTAAAGGGATAGAGTGTGGTTGCATGTTGGGGGATGGGGCAGATGAGTGGTGGTGTTCCTGGGTTTGGTGGTGCAGCACTGGGGGGTGGGTGGATTAGGAAGGGCTGGTTCAAATCCCCATGGCATGTAAATGTGAATCTTGACATTCCATGGGTTGGGAGAGGGGAGTATCACGGGCCCTGGGGGATTGGGGAGAAGGGAACAGTCAAGATCTAATGGGTTGTTTGGTGGTCATGGGGAAGGTTTTTCATTACCTTACAGTAATGGACACAGGACATGGTAAATATCATCAAAATATTAAACTGTATCATCTAAATTGTAAACTATACTGTAAATCACTGACAATGTTTAGTTGCTATATTTTGCTATCTGCTTAACAGTTATAACAATGCTAACAACCAAAAAAAAGGGGGTGGAGTTAATATGGGGTGGGGAAGGGGGGTGGTTTGGTATCTGGGAGTCTCTGGCACGCTGTGTGTTACTTTGCTGTGACCTAAAACTTCTTTGAAAATTAAATGAAAAATTGGGAGACAATGGGGATTGAGAGGAGGAAGGTGTCATGGCACACCAGACATCCGATAACACAGTGATAAAGGGAAGGATAAAAGGGAAAAAAGAAAAGAGAAAGGAAAAAAAATGAATATATATATATTTTAAAGGCATTTCCTTTGCTTTTTTGCCCATTTTTTGAATGTCCCAATCCACTAATTATATTTTATTTTGTTTTGTTCTTTGTTTGATTATTTGTTTTTTTTTCCTTCTCTCTTTTTTTTTTTTTCCCCTGAGTTTCCTTATGTTTGTCTCTTGCATGTAAGCTTATCACACTTGTTTCTTTTTCCTAGTAAGTGTATTTGATTATTTTATGGACTAAATGTTCATGGAGGATTTGGATCACAGAAGGGTTACAATGGGTACTGCGGGGGATTATTGGGGTGGGGTCTGGGGGGGTTTCGTGGGGATTGGTTCATCCGAATATACATGAAAGATATACAAAATCATTCAAAGGATCAGGGGATGGGGCATGGTCACGATGGGTGGATAATCACACAATAAATGAGGGAATCTGAATTCCTAGCCTGGAGAGCTCTGCCACAGTCTCCAAGGGAACACCAATAGTCTTCTGAGTGTAGGGACAGTGCCTGTCAAAATAGGATGACCCACTGATGGGTTTTTTTTTTTATTGATGACTACCCTTGTGAGTCTTTGCTCTTGTAAATGAGACTTAGCCTGCAGTTGTGGGGTGCCTAAGGGTTGCCACCTGAGAGCCTCCTTGTTGCTCAAATGTGGTCTCTCTCTAAGCCAAACTCAGCATATGAGTGCATTATCTTCCCCCCAACGTGGGACATGACTCCCGGGGATGAGCCTCCCTGGCAACGAGGGATTAATACCAAGTGCCAACTGGCAACACAACTGGAAAAAGACCTTGAATAAAAGGGGGAAATGGTAAAGACAAATGAGTTCAAGTAGCTAAGAGACTTCAAAGAGAGTCGGGAGGTCATCCCAGAGGTAACTCTTACGCACACCTCAGTAGGAGCTCATAGAACATCTAAGTGCCTATCACCCCACTCATTGGGGTTCCTGAGAGCTCCGGAGACACCCTGGTCCTATATGGGGGGGATAGCCCCAGAGACTGATGCCTTATCAGTGGGTTCTATTTTGGAATCTGTGCTCCTGAGAGTGACAGAATTAGACTCAAATAAGTCCTCCCTGCACATGGTTCACCAGTCCCTTCTATTCAAACCTATATGTGATGCTGGAGTTTTTAGGTATACTTCCAGAGACTGGAGCCTCCCGCCTACCTATGTGCCAGGTGTGCATGAAATCTAGGTGGAGCTGCAACTCCTACCCTACAGCTCAATGGACTCATCCAAGTCACCTGGTGAGGAGACAACGATGGGCAATGGCCATCCCAGGGAATGGAGAGGGCCTGCATCTGCAGGCAGGATCATCCCACCCACCATATCCATGGGATATAAGCCCTCTCTCACTTGGAGTTGGACTGGACATCACCATCCCAGTCCCCTCAGGATTGGGGAAAGAACTATGGACTAGAGTGGACTTGATGGTATTCTCTTGTTCACATATGGTGATTCTAGCAATGGAAGAAATTATAACAATGAGGTGGAGCCTTGGCCACTTGACACTTTTGGGGTAGGGAGAGGATGAGCAGTTGAAATACAGGGGCTTCTTTGGGAGTTGGAGGTTATCCTGAGTACTGTTGTGGCAACGGATGTAGGCCATTTTAAATCAGCATACACCACTCAGAACTGAGTGGGAGAGAGTGTGGTCTACAGTGTGAACTGTGGTCTATGGTTGGTGGCAAGGCTCCAGGATGTGTAAGTTCATTGAGGGTGGTGGGCCACACTGTGGGAGATGTTTGTTTGGGATGTGGTGGGATGTGTGGGAGGTGGGCAACATGGGAATCCCAGTGGATTCCGTGTAATATTTTGGGTAATCTAAGCACCACTTAAAATATATGTATATATATATATAAATAACATTTTTGTAAGCAAATACACATATATGCATATATATTTATATATCATTTTGCAAATGTTTGTATGTATTGTGAGAATTTTGATTTTTACCCATAATTAAAAAAAAAAAAAAAAAAAAAGACAAAGGAATTCCTGAGTGTGAAGGAAATGCTAGATGCCCTCCAAAGTAGAATCAATATCAATTAATTTTCATCAAAAAAAAAAAAAAAAGTAAAGGGAATTACCATATACTCCCCTCCTGCTCCCACATTTTCCCCTATTAATAACATCTTATGTCAGTGTGGTGCGTTTTTTAAATTGATGAACAAATATTGGAGCATTCCTACTTACCAAGGTCTATAGTTCATTACTATGGTTTACACTTTGCAATCTCAGCAGATTTGCAGCCAACACCTACTCTTTAGTTCATCAAATTTGCCCAAGACAACTAACAAAATGATGATGATTGACATCCCCCACCCCAAAAAAGAAAGAGGATCTACAACTGCAAGCAAAACATTTCCTTCCATCTGCCCCATAAGATTTAAGCACACAAAATCCTTATGCATATTTATCTTAAACACACCTTCCTGAATAATTTGCATTGGGGAAGAACATTTTCAACATTTTTTCCATGGAGAAGAGACTAATAAAACCAAAGAACATTTCTTCTAATTCTGTAAACTCTCTTCAAGGATATTTCTCAATAAATATGAGATTTATCTTCCATAGTCTAGATGTGGGTATGTATTAGTCAGCCAAAGGGGTGCTAATGTAAAATACCAAAAATGGGTTGGTCTTTATAAAGGGTATTTATTCGGGGTAGAAGTCCACAGATACCAGGCCATAAAGCGTTAGGTTTCTTCTCTCACCACAGTCCATTGCCACGTGTTAGGGCAAGACAGTTGCCAGCGTTTACCAGGGTTCAGGCTTCTGGGGTTCTTCTCTTCCAGGGGCTGCGTTTCTCTCCGGGCTTAGCTCCTGTTTCCTCCACAAGGTTAGCTGGCTCCTGTTTCTTCCACAAGGTCAGCTGTAGACGATCAGGCAAACGGCTTGCTTCTCTTCTCCTGGGGCCTTCTTTCCAACATTAAAACTTCTCAAAAGACTACCTCTACTATCCTTTGCCTTGCCTTTTATATTCGATTCCCCACCCACCAAGGGGTGGGACTCAACACCCTAATCCTAACCTAATCATGCTCAGATTAACAGATCAGTTTACAAGCATGATCCAATTAGATTTTTGGAATTCATAATTGCATCAAATTCCCCAATGGTCACAGGGTAATAGGAATTTATTGTTAAAGAATGTAGCATAAAATTAAGTGCAATAATTTCAGATACAGCAGATCTTGGTTCAAACCTTAGATCCAACTTTTTCTAGCTATGTAACTTTGGTCACATTACATAATATTTATCTTCATCTGTAAAGAAGAGATCATAATGTGTACCTAACTCACAAAGCTGTGAGAATAAAATGATATACTATATGCAAATCTTGTACCACTGTATAGGTATATAATAATGACCCAATACATTTCATCTATTATTTCACTATTATCATTAACATTATTATTAGTGTTACATAAATTAGTATATGTATGCCAAGCTTGTTAATGCCATGTGCTTATTCAGGCACAAATAAAGCTGTATGGTGCACTAAAAGAATTTGGGAGATATATATGGAATTGTTCAAAATTAATTGAATATTTTATTTCTTATATAAAATTATGACAATGAAAATAAAGTAAAAATATAAGAGAAAACCTTCCATATTGAATATGTATAAACTTCCTATTAAATTAGAAGTAATGCAAAACTTGTTAATATTTCCATAAATGTAACTTGTTCGATATCAGATTTAGTGTTTTAAATGTTTATTATACAATTTCCAAACACAATTTTCATGGAAATATATTTAGGTTTGTGAATTTTCATGAGTTATAACCTAGAAAGTTTATTGCTCTAATAGAAATATAAAAATATCTATACATGTTATAATAATTTATAAATTCATAATTGCACTTGAATTTTCTAAGAGCTCTTCTTTGATGGTCATTGAAAAATAAGTTTTGAAAAAAAATTTGCCAAAATTAAGGACACTTTTCCTGGATCTGTGCTTGCTGAGAGCCTTCATCCGATCTTCCTGTTCCTTTATCATTCTGTACAGTTGCATTTAGGCTGCATGTCTTGGTTTTAGAGTCCTGGAATAGAAAATACTCTAGATTTTTAACAGTATCTATCAATAATTGAAATAAACTGTCACATGATAGAACTCTTAGCTTTGATCAGCTTGTTTTGATCGATCTTGTTTACCATTTTCTCAGCATAATAAAAATACCTTCTTTACTCTCAGATGTGCCTTTTCTGAACAATAAATCATATGGCCAGTGTAACCAGGAAGGATGGGATTAGATCCAGTTCTTCTTGACCTGAAAGTAACATGCCCATTGGCTTCTGTACCCCTCAGGCTCTGTGCACCTACCTTGAGGGGTGAAGGGGTCAATATCATCTAATACCCTCATGACCCATTTGAAGCTGATGGAGTTTTATGCATATTTGTTCTTTTCAGAGTGTGCTGGGATTTATCAAATATTGCCCTTGGCTTTTATGTTTCAATCAAAATTATGTAGCAATGTGAAATCACCTCTCTGCACCCTATTATAAGTCTAAAGGGTCATTCAAATCACCTCCATCCTCACCTTAAAACTGCAATTTGTTTTCCCATTTATTTAAAATATAAGCAAAATCCTAAACTACTTTTTAAAGACCTCTGGATGAGCTTATGATTTAAAACTTTTCTTTATCATTATTTATTTAAAAGGCACCAGATGGACAGTTCTTTCTATCCCTTAAAACAGTTAAGCTCATTCCCATCTCAAGTAATTTTCATTAGTTTTTCTTTAGGCTTTTGTTTCAAGTTTGCATATATTTTCACATGATTATTTGTCTTTTGCAATGCTGTTTTCTAAAGAATCTAGAATAGACCCTGCCACATAATTTAATAAATATTTATTGAATATAAAATTGGTACATTCACATCCAGACAGGCATGTGTATATCTGTATTGTATGGAGAATATATAATATCATCATGCTTCTTATGAAGATAGGAATAATATGAAGATGTGTGCATGTGTATATACATATACATATGCACACATATACATAATTGTGTGTATATAAGAGTGCATATACATATATAAGAATATGTGTATATATTCTTTTATATAATTTATACATGTTCTTATAGATATAAATACATATGTATATATTAATATGTATGTGTCACCATAGTGTGTATTAAACTATTTTAGTTGTTTGTAGATGTTTGTTTATGTTTATATCTCTGTTTATCTCTATGTCCATGTCTACATCTGTATCTATATATCTATAGCTATATCTATATTTTGTATATTGATTCATCAAAAGGTGTATGTGTGTTTCTATGTGAGTTACAATGTGATTGCATGCTAAGTCTGACAGTAGAGCAGGGATCCAGTTTTCTGCTTCACTGCTATGTTTGCTCATCTAAGTCTCCTACTTAACTGCACCCTTGATTTGAACTGAATTAATGTGGTCATCAGAGGCATGAAACTTGGGGAAATAAACTGTTTCTTTAATAAAGCTCCTTCAGTGTCTTTCCAACTAAATTTCAACACTATCTGGCAGTATGTGATATAGAAAATTCTTATTCCCTCAGGCCTCACCCACAATTCCCAGAAGGTGAAGGAATAATTCTAGTAGAGTTTGGGCCTCTGGGACTGCCCCAAGTGGGGCTTTAAAACCCGCCCTGAGCCTGCCATGCAGAGAATGACACAAATCTGGATTTCCTGACTGATTCAGCATAATATACTTAAACTAGAAGAAAGAACAGCTCGTCCGTTTGTATCTGTCCAAGCCTAAACACTGAGGAAGGCAATGATGAGATGACTGAAGCATCTGGGGTAAGGAGGAATTTCCTGAAGATAAGGGATAAATATTTGGAATTACTGTGAACTTAGGATATTCAGCTGTGCTAGAAATAGACTGAGAGCATGCAACAGAAGCAGAAAATCTGGTCCTTCTGAAGATAAGTCAAGACTTCCATGGTCAGCCTCAGTGTTGAAGGTAAAAGTGTACTCCCACCACATGAAGTAAACCATTTGTGAAACTAGATCGGGCTGTTCCTGGGGTTTTCTTCCACCATTCTTTAAACTTTTTAGGTGAGCAGTCAATTATTACCATCTTTGGAAAAAGAAGGATGTGCTGGTATATGGGCTCAACAGAAGAATGACTGATTTCAAAAATCACATTACTGACTACTAATTTCACAATGAACAATTTGGCATCAATTGAGATGTTGGAATAAAAAAATATTAGGATTATATTTTATAGATTTGTTATAAACCATGTGAATAAATCCATAAAACCTCATTCATAAACAAAAAAAAATCTGTAGCACACTTTTTCCTTATTGTCTTTGAGTGCTCCCATGAGAATCAGTTGTGATAACATCTGTGAAAAAGTTTTGACATGATTTTTATCTTCATTCCAATTGCATTTTGTAGTGGAAAAAAGATGGAGAATTATGGAGAAGCAGAGTTGTCTTCCCCTTCTGGCACATGCTGGTTGTGTAGCCTTGGATGAATATTCAGCCTATGGAAAGTGTAATTCTTTTATAATTTAAGAATAGTAACTATGCCCTTGTCAGAATTTACACAATTCAGCAATTGGTACTTGCTGATGCCCTTTAATATTTTGTCTGATACATATTATACATAAAATTTACTACTGTTACTATTTTGAAATATTGGTGACTGATTGATTTAGAGTCCACCAGTCTTTCCTTCCCAGAGTGTAATCTATATCCTTAGGTCTGGCAAGAAGCTCATGCCTTAGCTGGCATCTCAATTTCAATTAGATAAAAAGAAAAATTTAATAGTTACTCCTTTTGAATATATCTATATCTATACTTGTCTATATATACATATATATACACACACATATATAATCTATCTATTTATTTGCACCATCA
Organism: Tolypeutes matacus; assembly: GCA_026826555.1. Classification (NCBI taxonomy): domain Eukaryota; kingdom Metazoa; phylum Chordata; class Mammalia; order Cingulata; family Chlamyphoridae; genus Tolypeutes; species Tolypeutes matacus. The sequence continues at coordinate 633,538 of JAKSZT010054377.1, read as the reverse complement.
CTATGAAAACCTTTCCAAGTCTCCTCCAAATCGCTTTTTTTTCCAGAGATATTAGAAAACCCACGAAGTAAATAATTTTGTTGTGAATAGCAAGCTCTTTGTTTCTGTCCTGAAGCTATTATACAATTAAATGATTAGGTACTTCATGTGGTTTTTTTGTTTTGTTTTGTTTTGTTATTTCAATGCCCCCAAATTTATCATGGAGTCAAAGTTCTAAGGTACTGTAATTTAAAAAGCATAGAAATCTGAAAGGCTTATTATTCCTTCATGTGATACCTCAAAGTATACCTATTGAGGGTTTACTTCATGTAATAAGTCTCCAAAACCATAAATTATTTGGAGGATTATCTTTTAGAGAGAATAATGTAGATTCCTACCCCCCACACACACACCCCACTCCATTGATTTTTAAGATGTGATTAACCTCTGCTACTTATCGGGAACTTTAGTCATCCTGGCTATCAAGAGTATGATGAGAACAGCTAGTATCAGGCAGAATACTCTAGAGTTTATGAGCCTAAGGCAAGGTTGTTAGCAGAAAAGATATTCTACTCTCCAAGGAGTCCTTAATTAGATTAAAAGCTGCCACTGAGGGATGCAATAGTTTTAATTTCCAAGAAGCTCATGAAGGAGGGCATAAAAATGATTAGATTTTAGTTGTGTTTTAATACTAATTCTATTGCAGATTTGTCAGAATGTGGGCACATTTGACTTTATTCTGAAATATTCCAAGGGCAAATAGAAAGAGAACAAGACTCTGCATATAATAAGTATCATCATGCTTGACTTTAACATCACTTCATTGGCCAATCCCAGCACCTTCATTCTGGTGGGAATTCCTGGTCTAGAAGACTTACATATCTGGATATCCATCCCTTTCTGCTCAATGTATTTTGTTGCCCTCATTGGAAACTCTGTCATCCTTTTCCTCATCAAAACAGAGACTGTTCTCCATGAACCCATGTTCTATTTTCTTTCCATGTTAACCATCACAGACCTCATCTTGTCAACCTCGACCCTTCCCAAGATGTTGGGAATCTTCTGGTTCAATTATCATGAGATCAACTTCCATGCCTGCCTCACTCAGATGTTTTTCATTCATGCTTTCTCTGGGGTAGAGTCAGGGCTTCTTGTGGCCATGGCATTGGATCGGTATGTGGCAATCTGCAATCCTTTGAGACACTTGTCCATTCTTACAAATGCTGTGGTGTGCCAGGTTGGCATAGTGGTACTTCTACGGGGATTAGTGCTAATGATACCACATCCCTTCCTGGTAAGGAGATGGCCATATTGCCAGACCAACGTGGTACCCCACACATACTGTGAGCATATGGCTGTGGTGAAATTGGCTTGTGCTGATATTTCCATCAATAGTCTTTATAGTTTGGCAGTCATTATTTTGATTGTTGGAACTGATGTGACATGCATCTTTCTGTCCTACATACAGATACTCCGTATTGTATTCAGTCTCCCTTCTAAAGATGCCAGGTTGAAGACACTCAGCACTTGTGGATCTCATGTTTGTGTCATCCTCACCTTCTACATCCCTGCACTTTTTTCTTTCCTCACTCACCGTTTTAGTAGGCATATTCCACGTCACACCCACATCCTGCTTGCCAACATGTACTTACTAGTACCCCCTATGCTGAACCCTATCATCTATGGTGTAAGGACCAAACAAATTCGAGAATGTGTTATAAAGTTATTCATGACTAAAATCAGCTGAAATTTTGAGCACTGTCTTTCTTATTCTCACTTTCCTAGGATGCTATAATAGAAATTTCTTGAATTATGGGATCAGCCAGACCTGGAATTAGAATCTCAATTCTTCCACTTACCACCTCTGTAAGTGGAAGTTATATACAATTTATTTAATCTATATGAACATCTGTAAACTTGATATAATAAGGTATACATCATAAATTAATGATTGCAAAGTGTTTAACACTATTTCTTGCACATTTAAGCATTTAAGATTAGATTATTTCAGTTTATTTCCCTGTGCATGGAGTTGTTTGTTCCTTTACAAAACATATTTAGTATTTCATCTTATAAGATTAATCAGATAAAAACATCCTTCTGAATGTGGTTATTTTATGCAATAATTTTGAAGTAGATAATCTTGACAATAATCAGAGTAATTCTATGATGGATTTGTACCATCCTCATTACCAGAGGGCAAGGGGTCCTTGGAAGTGGTCCAAAATGAAAAATGAATGGTAAGCCACGAGGCTTTTACTTTACAACTGATAAGGAAGATACAGTGTGGGGACTCCACAGAGAAAGAATATGGAAACTAAAGTGAGTTATTTACACTGCTGGTGCAAGCATTGGGCATGTTTCCAACTTGTGGAAAATTCCAAAGAATCAGAAATGATTTTTCATGAGTATGAATAAGCAAATATAACAAATGGTGTCATTAATTCATAAATTTACATATTAATTCATTAAATATTTAGTAAGCAGATATTATAAGCTATGTACTTATCTGAGCATAAAAGATATAGCTGTGAACAGAACAAGCAAAATTATTTCCCATGGTGGAGTTTAAACCAACTAAAGAAAGATGGTAAATAAAAATAATTTATGTTTTTTACGGTATAGTCTTTTTTAATAGTATTTAATCATTAAAATTTCATTCTAATAAATATTTTAGCTACATGCCACACATTTTGATTACTGGTTTTCTCTCTTCTTGTTCTATTGTGTACTAGGAGAGAAATCTTGAAGTCTCAAAATATAATTGTGGATTTGGCTATTTGTCATTTCAATTCTATGAGGTTTGCTTCATATGTCACGAAGCTTGGCTGTTAAGTGCATATGCATTCATATCTGTATTCTTGGTGAACTTATTCTCTTATCATTATATAATATCCCTCTTTATCTTTGGCAATATTTATTGTTCTGATTTCTACTTTGACTTGTAACAATATAACCATTCTAGTTTTCTTTAAAGGGTTTGAATGGTAAATATTTACCATCGTTTTAATTGTAACCTATCTAAGTATTTATATTTAAAGTAGGTTTATGAACTACAAATAGTTGGATCTTGTTTTTTATTGATTTCACTATCTCTATTTTTCATTGGTGTGTTCATACCCTTTGCATTCAATGTAATTAATGATATGTTTGGATTTAGGCTCACCATCTTAAGATTTGTTTTCCATAAATCCCATCTGTATTTTTGATTGATTGTTTGTGTTCCTCCTTACTGCCTAGTTTTGGAATTGAATTGTTTTAGTATTTAATTTTAATTAAACTATTGGTTTTGGCTTTATTTGTTTATTTATTTATTTATTAGGGATTTCTCAAGAGCAATCTCAACTTTAGTATTATTGTCATTTTTGGCCAGATAAACTTTGCTGTGGGGCTGTTCTATGAATTTTAGGATGTTTAACAATATCTCTTTCCTCTCCCTGCTATATGCAGGTAGTAATCCAAATGTTACCTCCAGGGCAAAATCGCTCCTGACTAAAAATCACTGCTCTAGATATTACCATACACATATTTAATCTTTCTGAATTTACTCAGAGTTAATATTTTACCATTTCAAGTAAATATAAAAATCTAACAATTATAAGGCCCTTTGTAGTCTCCTGTCATATGTATTACATCTTCATACATGGAAACCCCACCAGACAATATTATTCAATTAAAAGGCAAAATTAGTCTATTTTTAACCACGTGTTTACATTTTCTCTTGCTTCATCTGCACCACTGACCAAATTTTCCATTGGAATAACCTCTCTTTAACCAGAACTTAAGAATTTCCTTTTTGCAGGTCTGCTGGTGATGCCTTCTCTTAGATTTTCCTCATCTGATAACATCTTTATTTCACTTTCTTTCATGATACATATTTACTCTGGATAGAGAATATTGGGTTAACATTTTTTTCAGAACTTTAGGTGTATTGTTCTACTGTCTTCCGGTCTTTATAGTTTCTTCTGAGATATCTGCAGTAATTCAAATCATTATTCACATATATGTAACATGACATTATTAAATTTTGCTCTTCTCCTTCTGGAATTTTGGAAATTTTCATATTGCTCCCCATTACTCTGAGGAGTAATATCATTATTTAATATTTTTTTCCTTCTGTATTTCAGATCATACAACTTCTATGAATCTATCTTCAACTCTGTCTTTCCTCTGTCATCTCCATTCTGCTATTGAGCCCACCTAATATTAATTACTGTGATGTTCATGTCTAAAATTTTTGCCTGGTTCTTTTTTTATAGGTTTTATTTCTCTGTTAAAGACTTCCATCTTTTCACATATTACCATATTGATTGCCTGTACCCCATGGACAATAATTATAACAGCTGTTTGGAAGTCTTTGTATGAATTTTTGAGCACCTGTGTGATCTGGGTGGTGGAGTTTGTAGAAAGCCTTTTCCCTTGGTAATTAAGCCACATTTTTCTCTTTTCTTTCTCATGTGTTGAATAACTTTTTAAAAATTATTTTATCACATCCTCAACATTTTGAATATTGATCCTTTGAAAAGTGGTTTTGGTTTTGTTTGTTTCAGAAGGCAATCCATCTGATTAGGTTCAGACCACAAGTTTTATCTCACCTTCTTCGGGGATGGTTTCAATGAATGCTCAGTTTTCAAAGTCTCTGCTAGACTGCTTTGAATCTATCTAATGTTTTTTCTACTCACAAAATGACAAAGAAGGCTAGGATAATTTGGGGAGATGAGACTTTTTTGTAGACTAATTGATTTAATTACTTTGTGTATGCTTTATTCCCTATTTTAAAAAATACAGAATGAGCATGTTTTTCCTGAATAAAAAGTTACTATGTGTATAACATACACCTCACAGAGAATTTTAAAGGAACATATTACTAAATAAGCATCATGGTTTCTGCTTTTGAATTTACACGAAGTATGTTAAATACAACACTTGAGGGAGCCCTTATAAACACAATTTTGTACCAAGTTGTTTTATTATTCATCATCCTTTATTTCTGACAACTTGGATTATATTATTTCAAAGGAAAACTACTTATAAATCTCATTTCCCATCAAATTAATTTACTACACAACTTTAATAACATAAAACATAAAAGCTTTTCTGAAGCCTTTACCAATGGGAAATAACAATGCATACACCTTCCAGGTGGTAATGAAATAGAAATAAAAATCAAAAATAAACCAACACCTCATAAAACCAAAGCCTCCTTTTGAAATATAAAGTTCAAGTCTTCTCGTCTTCTCAGTAAAATGTTAATCAGAATTAGATCCCCTTCCCCAATTTATGTCATACAACATGCAGTATTTTTCACGTTACTATATGACTGATATGCTACCTTCAATAAACAACAATATTTTAACCAACATTATTCTAGAGGACTAGGAAAACAGATATAATAGCATATTAAAAATATTTATTTAAATGTAAAATAAAAATGTCTATCCTGGTCCTATATTAATTTAAATTAAAAAGCTAAACATGAAGTATGATTTCAAATCTGTATACATCAAGACACCAATGTATTATTTAAAAAGTACTTTAGCTGTAAATGCTAGATTATTCAAAAATAATTTTATATCAATTTTATTTAAAATTAATAAATCCCCCCAAATCTAATATTAGAAACAGTGTAAGAACTTAAGTTTTTTTTTTAAGTACTGGGAGCAGGGATTGAACTCCAGTCCTCCTATGTGAGAAGCCGGTGCTCAATCACTGAGCCACATTGGCTCCCCTGAAATGTTTTTTTTCATTTGTGTACTTTTTTGTTTGTTTGTTTTTTGTTTTGTTTTTAAGAGGCATTGGGGAGCAAACCTGGGATTTCCCATATGGGAAGCAGATGCTCAACTGCTTGAGCCACATCCACTCCCAAGAACTTAAGTTTTAATTGCAAAAAGTTCCTATTTTCCCTATCTATTAAAAAAAAAGTTTTGGAGACTTCTGAGAAGATGGCATCAAAGTAAGTAGGCAGGGCTCAACACGCTCACAAAAACAACCAAGAAAGGGCAAAAAGCTATCCAAGGCAGTGGCTTTGGGGATCTGCAGACCAGGAAAGCTTCACATAATCCAGGAGGGAGAGGGATGGAGAGACAAAGATACCAAACAAAAACTGACTTACTCACCCATGTGGCTGGAAACAGCACATATATCCCACCTTAAGGCACCAAGGCCCATAACATGTGAATGCACATGTCCAGGAAGCACAATGTACATCAAACATTATAAATCCTAACAAGTCTACCCCAAGACATATACTTATCAAATTGTCAAATGCTCACAACAAAGAGAGAATATTGAAAGCAGCAAAAGAAAAGAGATCCTTCACGTAGAAGGGATGCCAGATAAGATTAAGTACTGATTTCTCATCTGAAACCTTGGAAGCAAGAAGGCAGTGGTATGACATAGTTAAGGTCCTAAAAGAATAAAGATGTTAGTCAAGAATTCAGTATCTAGAAAAGCAGGCATTCAAAAATGAGTGAGAGTTTAAAATATTTACAGGGGGGGGCAAGATGGCGTTGGTGTAGGAGGGCGCACACTGCAAGCTCCCAGAGCAAGGCGGATTGGGGACGGGGTCCTGCCCGGGGGTCTGTGCTGTGCACGCGTGGAGTGAGAAGCTTGGGACATCTATCTGCGCGGATCGGCGGCGTGGACCGAACGGTGGAGATTAGTGAGTTTTGAGGCTGCCGGTGGAGGTTGGCACAGGCGGCTGAGCCCCGCGGTTACGGAAATAAAAAATAAAACGGCCATTTGGAGCCGCGGGCGGGGGCGAAAAAGTTTTATTTTCTGGGGAGCTGGCTGCCTGGCGCCCCTTGGACCTTGTGTGAGCAGAGCAAAAAGTTAGTCAGCACCCGGTGAACCGGAGGGGGATTTTGGTCGGGGAACGGAGCTGATCTCCCTAGCCACCCAGGGATAAGACCCAGGCCGCTGCGGAGCCAGGAGGAAGGGACACTTCCCAAAGAAGGGAGGGTTCGGTTGGAAGACAGGGAAGGGTATTTTATATTTTTAGACATCGATCTGGCTGCCTGCACCGCCCCATAGCTTTGGGGAGCAGATAAGCCGAACTGAAGCAGCACCAGGCTGAGAGCAGACGCGAATCTGCACTCAAACTGATTTACTGAGCAGCCCGGTGACGCTGGAGCTCGGCGCCAGAAGGGGCGGAATCCGCCGTCTTTAGCAATCTTAACTGACTAACATCAGAGTTTCAGCTAACCTGGGCAGTCCGGAAAGTGGGACGTGCTTGATTAATTTCCACGGGCCCAGCTAGGGTCCCTTCCGTAAGGGGGTAGGTCTAGAAGAGGAATTATTTTGGGTCCTGCATTTGGCTAAAAAAAAAAAAAAAAGGTGAGGTCACCTCAACAATTGAAAAATAAATTCTTTTTAATTTAGTTTAATAGCTAAAAGCTGCTTCAGGACCTGCATATAGAACCCTGTGGGGAAATTCATTGATAAACACAAGTAGGCAGGAAGGATCCACTTGGACCCTAGGGGTATCATTGACCCCCCC
>JAKSZT010054377.1:468307-609097 GCA_026826555.1 Tolypeutes matacus | reverse complement strand
AATAATAAAAAAATAAAATAAAATAAAATAAAATATTTACAGATAAACAGACATTAAGAGAGTTTGTTAACAAGAAACCTGCCCTTCAAGAAATACTAAAGGGAGTTCTGCAGGTTGAAAGGAAAAAACAGGAGCGAGAGGGTTGGAGGATACTATAGAAAGGAAGATTATTAGTAAGAATAATTAAAAATATAAAAAAAAAGAGAAATAAAAACAAAATATGACATATATAAACCTAAAGAAAATATGACTAATGTAAGTAATGTCTTGACAGTAATAATGTGGAGTGTTAATGGATTAAACTCTCCAATCAAGAGATAGAGATTGGCAGAATGTATAAAGACATATGACCCATCTATAATGCTGTCTACCAGAAACTCACCTTAGACACAGGAACACAAGGCAGTTGCAAGTGAATGATTGCAAAATGATTTTACATGCAAACAATAACCAAAAAGGGCACAAGTCTATATACCAATATTGAACAAAATGGACTTTAAATGCAAAACTATTGTAAGAGACAAAGAAGGACACTATATATTAATGAAAAGGGCAATCTATTAAGAAGAAAGAACAATCATAAACCTAAATGTACTTAACTAGGGTGCTCCAAATTACATGAGGCAAACACTGGAAAAACTAAGTGTAGAAATAGATACCTTTACAATTATAGTGGGGGATTTTAATATACCATTATCACCATTAGACAGAACATCTCAATAGAAGGTCAATAAAGAAACAGAGACCTTGAATAATACATTAAAGGATCTAGACCTAAGACATATACACAACATTACACCCAAATACAGCAGGATATACATTCTTCTCAAGCACACGTGGATCATTCTCCAAGACAGACCACATACTAGTTCACAACTCTCAAGGAATTCAGAGAGATTGAAATTATACAAAGTAATTTCTCTGACGACAATGGAATGAAGCTGGAAATCAGTAAGGTGCAGAGAACCAGAAGAGGCACAAAAATACGGATGATAAACAATACATTTTTATACAATCAGTGGGTCAAGGAGGAAAGTGCAAAAGAAATCAGTAACTGACCTGAAATGAATGAAAATGAGAATACAATGTGTCAAAACCTATGGGATGCAGCAAAAGAAATGCTGAGAGGGAAATTAATAGACATAAATGCCTATATTTAAAAAGAAGAAAGAACTAAAACCAAAGACGTAACCTCACACCTAGAGGAATTACAAAAAGAACAACAAACTAATCCTAAAGCAAGCAGAAAGAAGGAAATAATTATTTGGACAAAATACAGCATGATTTTTTGATAATAAATATTTCAAAAGTTAGGAATATAAGGAAACTCTCTGAACATGATAAAGGGTATATATGAAAAAACCACAGCTAACATCTTATTCATTGGTGAAATGCTAAAAGCTTTCACTGTAGGATCTGGAACAAGACAAAGAGGCCCATTGTTACCACTCTTATTTAACATTGTACTAGAAGTACTTGCAGTTGTGTTGCCAGTTGGAACTTGGTATTAAACCCTCGTTGCCAGGGAGGCTCATCCCCAGGAGTCATATCACACGTTGGGGGGAAGGTAATGCAATCATATGCTGAGTTTGGCTTAGAGAGAGGCCACATTTGAGCAACAAGGAGGCTCTCAGGTGGCAACCCTTAGGCACCCCACAACTGCAGGCTAAGTCTCATTTACAAGAGCAAAGACTCACAAGGGTAGTCATCAATAAAAAAAACACATGGTGGGCCACACTTGTGGGAGATGTTTGTGTGGGATGTTGTGGGAGGTGTGGGAGGTGGGCAACATGGGAATCCCAGTGGGTTCTGTGTAATATTTTGGGTAATCTAAGCACCTCTTAAAATATATGTATATATATAACATTTTTGTAAGCAAATACACATATATGCATATATATTTATATATCATTTTGCAAATGTTTGTATGTATTATGAGAATTTTGATTTTTACTCACAATAAAAATAAATTAAAAAAAAAAAAAAAAAGAAATACTTGCCTGAGCACATAGGATGATGATGGACAAAACCCATTCCAGTAAAACAGAGAGTAAGAGAGTATCTACAAATGCAAGCAAGATAGTTCTATCCACTTGCCTCATGGGATCTAAGCCCCCTCTTAATCAGAAACAGATTGGGCATCACCATTCCTCAAGATTAAGGAATGAACAAACATAGGGGGTAAATGCAACTATGAACTAAGGTAGACATTATTATTCTAGCAATGGAAGAACTTGTATCATTGAAATAAAGGCAGTGGCCACCAGAGGTTCTGAGGGGAGGGAGAGGGAAGAATAGGTGTCACATGGGGGCATTTTGGGAACATTGGAGTTGTCCTGCATGATATTGCAATGATGGATAAAGGCTATTATACATTTTGTCAAAACTTATAAAACTGTGCAGGGCAAAGTGTAAACTATATTATAAACTATAGTCCATGGTTAATAGCAATGCTACAAAATGTGTTCATCAATTGTAACAAATGTACCACGCTAATGAAAGATGTTAGTGTAGGAAAGTGTGGGAGGGTAAGAGTGTGGGATGTATGGGAATCCTCTATATTTTTGATGTAACATTTATGTAAACTAAAGTTTCTTTAAAAATAAAAACTAAAGAAAATTTTTAAAAAAAGGTTTTATTTTCCCTATTAACACACAATGCCCCATTGTTAAGGCTCAACTGTTTCAAAATAAATATGAATCTGTAGATTGGTTTTATTTTACTCAACAGTCACAATATGGACTTTCTGTATCTGTATCCTGAAAATAATGAAATACATCTTCATATTCAACCAAGATCTAAAAGGCAAAAATCATTGTTCTGATCCAGGATCAATGCAACACATACCAAGATCGGTAGCTGCTAGTTTTTAATCTGTTAAAGACTGTCTCCAGGAGGCTATCTCCAAGGCATTACCTAAGAGGTGCAAGCTGGCCATATTCTTTTTTTAGGGACAGAGGTGGTACTCCAGCTTTCTTGCTTCTGCTGGGCTATCAGAGATAGTTGTTGCCTTCAATTTGAAATCCAATTTTTGAATTAAACATCTGATCAAAGGAGAGTTTCTGATCATAGGGGTCAGGGCAGATGTTTCCTCTGCATCCTTTCTCTGCAATCCTTCCATTGAGCTGCCTCCATCTACTCTGCCACCCCTTCTTACCCACCACCGTGCCCATATCTCCTACACACTTTGTTAAATACCCAAAGGGTACACACAGCAAACAGGAAGAATCTACACAATTATTATATAAAACAAACCAAAATGCTTATGTTACTTCATTATACAAGCATAAACTATTTGTTTGAATGCTATTGATTTAAAATATGCAAAAAAGAAACATTTAAATTGGGGGATGGGAGAAATTGGAAAATATAACAAAGGCAAATATGACCTTTCTTGTAGACTCTTGTAATCTAAACTCAAACAGGGACCCAAGCATAAACATTTAGTGAAAAAGCAAGTTTTCTCAAACAAGCTTATTCACTCAACTCTCTTGTATTTTCTACATATATATTTTTTGAGGCATGAGTCAGAATGTATGCTTCAAAAAGAGAGAAGTACTGGATTAAACCTCATAATTTAAAGCTTTGTGGATTTGAAGGTGATTTTCCTTTCCTTTCTTAGAAGTCTTTGAGAGAAATGGGTACATAGAGAAGCTGGGGGTGCGTAGGTACTGGAAGTAGGATATGCCGGATTAAAAAAAGGATCAGAAAACAAGATAAAAGGAGAACGTTAATAGGCAAGGGAGATTGTTAATAGGGTAGAGGACCAAAAGAGGGGGCAGAGGAAGGGGACAGCTGATGCATACTGAGGTCACTGACATCTCTGCTGCTCCTGAATGTAATACATGAAACTCAACTGTGAGGGGAAAAGATCCCCTAAATAAGAGCAAAGATGAAGGAAGGGAAAGACCAGGAGTTGAGGAGGTGGGGATTACTAAAAGTCAACTGCCTTCTCAGTTATTTCGCACTGTTTTAGAAATAATTTCATTTATGTAATCTTGGGAAATAATTACATGCTTTAATGAATAATTCAACTTATTAAGATGCTTTACTGGTATGTTCTGGCACAATAATATTTCACATAAATAAGTATAAATACTGTTCTTTATGCTCATTCTAATTCTGCAATATATATTTACTTTCAAAAACAAAGAGTTTTTTTTAAAAAAATGAACATTCTGTAAAACAACTTAAAATCATTAGTAACTAGACTACAGCCAACATTTACAAAAACAATGCATTTAACCATCAACTGGTATCTTAATTTTTGCATGCAACACAAACCCTTCACAAAGTGATTATCTACAATGCAGATTAATGAAATTAAAAATAAAACCAAAGCAATCGTGTTTTTAATGTGAACTAGTTTTGTTCCCATTAAATCAGAAAGTTTCCCTATAATATTAGGGAAAAATCCTTCCATTAAATTCCATTTCCTACTATGCCAGTACAATTTCCCTGAAAGTTTTACATATTACAACCAAAGTTGTGGACATGATCACTGGGAATGAGCCTCCCCAGCATTGAGCGATTATTATCAATTGCTGACTAGAGATGCATCAGAAAAAAAAACCTTGACCCAAAGGGGGAAATATTAAATACAAATGAGTTTTTATGTCTAAAAGACTTCAAGTTGAGTCAGGAGGTCATTCCAGAAGTTATGCTTATGTACATCTCAGCAGGATCTCATTGACTGCCACAGTAAACAGTGCCTCAAACAGCAGGGCTTCTGAGGGCTGTAGAGACATCTAGAAAATGTAAGCAGGGCAGACAATCTCAGGAATTTGGCACCCTGTCAGTGGGCCTTACTTTGGAATTTATTCTACCCAATGTAACAGAGTTGACTCATTTATAGTTTCCCTACACATGGCTCTTCTGCCTTTTTATTTGAACCTATACTTAGCACTATACTTATTAAACATATGTCCCAGAGACTTAAATCTTTGGTCTGTTCATTGGTGGTTGAGCCCTGAATCTCAGCAGAGTTGCAACAACTACTCTCCAGTTCATTGGACTCATCCAGGACAAGTAACAAAATGATGATGATGGACAACGCCCATCCCAAAAAACAAAGAGCATCTACAACTGCAAGCAAGACAGTTCCATCCATCTGCCTCATGGGATCCAAGCCCCATCTCAATTAGAAACAAAGTGGGCATCACCATCCCAAAATCCTAAATATTGAGGAATGAACAAACGAAAGAGGGGAACGCAAGTATTGACTAAAGTAAAATTATTATTATTCTAGCAATGGAAGAACTTGTATCATTGATAAAAAGACAGTGGCCACCAGAGGTTCTGAGGGGAGGGAGAAGGAAGAGGTGTAACATGGAGGCATGTGATTTTTGCTAGTGATTGGACGGAAACATGTGCATTGTTCCAGCCCGCAGAATTGTAGTCTGGTTTCCAAATGTCTGAGGAGCAACCTGCTTGATCATCCCTGAATGGAGCGAGACACGAAGATTTCAGTTACAGGTTTTCTCATTTTAAGGAGTGCAGGCTTTTACATTTAAACCACCGTCTACCATCGCCCATGTTGTATACTCAGAAAATGGCTTATTCTGAACTCCTGGTACAGGTTTGCCGTTTACAGCCACACACACCATGCTAAGGACATACTGGCGAAGGTCCTCTGTCGCATCAAGTGGGTCAATCCAGACAGCAACACTTTCCTCTGGCACCTCTTTAGGAGTAGTTATTTTATTCAGGATATCCTCAGGAATATTATGATCCCATAAGATAACTTCCTGATCCGTTGCATCCACATACTCCTCAGTATTTGCACGCTGGGCAAGGCGGTCTTGAGCTGGTAGAACATCTTGTGGTTGGACAGCACGTAGCCGCTGGTCATCTTGTCCGCGCCCTCTCGGTCTTCCCCTAGAACTTACGCCGGGCGTTGCGCTCACAGACTCGCCACACTTTGTCGCAACCGGGCACGACCGCCAGTACCGACTTGGCCGGGCCCGCAGTTCGCTCAGATCCCCCGCGACCGCGTCAGCCTCGGGACCCGCCGCGCTGCCCGACTCTCGGGTCAGGAAGCCGGAGTAGAGGTGGTAGAGCACGCAGAGCCCAGCAGGCAGAACACGGCCACCCCAGGGGGGGCGGGCGGATGCCCATGGGGCCATGGCAGGAGGACCCTAGTGGCAGCGCCGCCGCTACATGGCCGCCTGCTTCCTGGCTTCCGCGCGCTGCATGGCTCCTCCCCGCCCCAGGCCTCTCCAGCGGCCAAATCCCGAAGCCCCAAGGGGGAAAGCATATGGGACTCTTCTTTAAGTTTTGGCTCTGTTTCAATCTGCCTGATTTGCTTGCTCTCTAGAGTCCTTAGCTAGCTGTTTTGTATCTTGTCTATAGTTCAGTTTTAATAAGTGGGAGAGATTGACTGTAGTGGGTTTATTTCATCTTGGCCAGAACTGACATATGTTGATAATAGAGCGTTTTAAATTTAAATATGGTTATGAACCAAATCTTTTGTGTAACATATTGCATGATTCAAAAAAAAAAAATTTTTAAATATGGTGTTAGAGTTGGAGATATGTGCTCTGTAGAAAATTAAAAGAAGGGGCATGGGGGTTGTTGTCTGTGCGGTGGAATATATAATCACATATAGAATTTTCAGGATTTTCAGCAGATGGTTTCTGAGAAAAGATTTGAAGACAGTAAAAGGTTGAACACAGTAATGTCTGATGAGAATTTTAGGAAAAGAAAATGGCAGTGCAAGTTTTGCACGGTATCTGAAATCTGAAAAAAACTAACAAGGAAGGCAATATGGTTTGAGAAAAATATGCAAAGGAGAGAATAATAGGAGGGAGCTTCATGTTTATTTTAGGGACCTGGTTCATGTAGTCCCGTGCAGATAACTCTAATCCTTTTTCGCTTATACTCTGAGTAAGAATGGAAATCATTGAGAATTAAAACAAACAAACAAACAAACAAAACACATGTTGTCTGTAGCTTTATTGAAGTTTATGTGACATAAAATAAACAGCATGCTTTTAAGGGCTCTAACTTAATACATTTTGCCATACGTATTCACTTTTGAAACCATCACCATAATTAAGATAATAAATATGCCCTTTCCCCTCCAAAGTTTCCTAATATGCCTTTGAAGTCCATCCCTAAAGGGAAGGAAAGACTCTCCCTAAAACCTACCCTCCTTTCCTGAGGAAAAACTGGTCTCCTTTAGTGACTATAGATTAGATTGAATTTTTAAGGATTTTCTTAGATGGAATCATAAAATATATTTTATGTTCCAGGTTCTAAGTATAATTATTTTGAGATTCATTCATATTGTTTTCTGTATCATTCATCCATTCATTTATATTTTTAAATAATATTATATTATGTGGATATGTTGTAGTTTATCAACTCATATGGTGCTAGAAATTTGGACTAGTTCCAGTTTTTTAATTTTACAAATAAATCAGCTATAAACATTTATGCACAAGACTGCATGAAAATAGGCTTTGAAATTCCTTATGGCAAAAAAATGTATAGAAGTGTAACAGCTTTGCCATATGGCAGGTGTAAAATTATATTTAAGATATTGTCAAGTTTTTTTTCCAAAGTGATTGTGCACTTAAGTTGCTGAACCATTTTTACTCAATATTTTATAAGGTATAAAGTATAGATTGAGTTTCATTTTTTGTATATGATTATGCAATTGTTACAAAACTATCCATTCTATATTGAATTAACATAGCAATTTGGTTGAAGATAAATTGACCCAATATATGTATGGGTCTACTTGTAAACTTCCTATCTTGGTTTATTGTTCAATTTGTGTATCTCTATACAAATATCACACTGTATTGATTAATGTAAGCCTTCCAAATTTCTTACATTTTTCAAGGTTGTTTTGGCTGTGCTAGGTACTTTATATTTCCAATAAATTTCAGAAACAGCTTGTCAATTTTTTTTTCTTAATAGTATTTGACTCATAACACACACACACACACACACACAAAACAGCTTAATTGCTGTTGCAAAAACATCTGTATGAAATAGAAATTGGTTCCAATAACATTAGTAGAGAATATGTTCTAGAAACTTGAGGTAACTGGATTAAAATTCAGGCAGCAATTTAATAGAACAATCCCAGATGGTTAGGCTGAGGCCAACACCTAATGAGGATGAAAGCCTTGTCTGTGAGAAATTTTGGATGATAACTGGAGAAATATTATACTATGCATAAATCAAATTGAATTGTTTTAACAAATGTTGTAAAGTTTAATACAGTAAAAGATTTTTTCTACATGCACTTCAGTTTCACAGCAAGAGTGGCATAGAATACCTAAACACAGAAGACAAGCTTTCATGCATGATATCTAACTCCTTGACATAATAATGCGTACAATCAAAGTGATTACACTATGATTACAACTAGGGCTTCCTGCAAATACAAGGTGGTGTTTATGGAAAGCATGGTCCCCAGTACGAATATCTAGAAAGTACCTTCTATGTGTATCCTCTTTTTTTCATTTTTTTCTTCATTTTTTCTTAATCAACTCTGTTGGTGATTCTTAGCAAAGCTGGTAAAAACAAAGCTATGATCATTGAACGTAGCCCTCTGACAATCAAGACACTTAAAACCTTCTATCTTCTGGGGTGAAGAAAGCACTATGTGACATTAGAACTCTGATTTACAAACAAGGTGCTCACGAATTTTCCTAGCTTGAAGACTTCCACAACTTTCCTGATCAGATCATCATAGGAGGTCTGAAATAAGTTTGTTTTAAAGCTAACATAAGAAAATTCTGGTTCTGGAGTGATGTGAATAGTGCAATAAATTCCATCCCAGTTCACAAGAATTAAACTGTGGTTATCAGTTCCATTCTCATGGGTGACATCCTTTTCAGTAACATCAGCTTTCATGTAGAACTGGTTCACAACTGCTGGGTCAAGCTCCCTCATCAGAATTTCCAGAGTTTGATCTGGCTGACAGATTACACGACTCTTTGGGAAATCCAGAGTATACCAGTACCAACAATCAGAACTCATCCATTCCATACACTGTGCTGCTCCATTTGGTAAAATTGCATTAAGAAACTATTTCTTCCTGGAAATTCCAGTATGGGTATCCTTGGTGAGAAGGCTTCATGAAATTCTTACTAGAATAAAAGAAGCTTTGAATTGAGTCAAACCACTTTAATCCTTAGCAACTTCAACAGGTGAACCAGTGCTTCAAAATGGAACATCTCTTAGAGACAAACTTGCAACTCTCCTGCTTGTAAGTTTTTGTCACACTTATGATTGAACATTGCACATCCTTTCAAATATGTCCCACTCAGATCTTGGGATGGTATGAAGTTCCCCAGATCCTTGTTTTGTGTTAAGCTGCTGCTGAGAGACCCAAACCTCTAGCAGCTTCCCAGTCCCTTTGAAAAAATGTGCCGTTTCCATCACCGTGGGACTAGCCAACAACCAACAACCAAAATCAACTAAATTTAATCTTTTCTCCCACTGCTGAGGATTGTTCCAGCAGCTGTTACTAAAGTTCAGATTCTTTTTTTTTTTTTTGCTATAATATTATATTAACTTTTTTAAAAAGGATTAATACAATTTTCCCAGCTTTTTTTGTGTGTGTGTGTGAGCAAAAGTTGAAAAGTGAGTCTATTGGAAATAAGAGTCAGATATAGTTCAGTCTTTTGTAGTCTGCTGCTTCCTTGTTAACAGAGAGTAGAGCAAGCACTAGCTAATGTCACAGGCCATACTGTGTAAGCGCAGCTTGTCAATTTCTATAATGAAATCCAGGTAGAAATTATGATAGGGTTTGGATAAATCAATATACCAATTTAGGATAAATTGAAATATTCACAGTATTGAGACTTCGGACATCACCGTTATATATCTTTCTACTTATAAATGTCTTCTTTAATTTCTCTCAACACTGATTTTTAGTTTGCCCTATATAGATCTTGTGTATTTTTTATAAAATGTACCCCTAAATACTTTACATTTTGAAGCTATGGTAAGTATTTTTATTTCATTTTCTAAAAAAACTTCAATAACATAAGAAGTATGATTGATGTTTGTTTATCAACCTTGTATGTTGTAAACTTCTGAAACTCACATATTCTAGTTCCCTTTATGTAGTGTTCATAAGAATTTCAACCAGAAAATCATGTTATTCACAATAAAGAGTTTTACTTTTTTCCAATATCCATGATTTTAATTTGTTTTAACTTGCCGTAATACACAAGCTCAAAAAAACAGTACAAAGTTGGATAGATATGATAAGAGAAGATACCTGCTTTGAATTTTTTCAGAAAGAAAATACTGTTTCATCAAGAAGAATATGTAAATTATCTGATTTTTATAGATGCCCCTTTTCAAGTTGAGGAAGTTCTCTTACATTCATAGTTTTCTGAAATTTTTATCAGGAATTGATGTTGGATTTTATCCAATGCCTCTTTCTACATATATTAAGATTATTATATGGTTTTTGTTTTGTTTGATACTATAAAGAAATTATTGATTGATGTTTGAATGGAAAAACTACCCTTGCATGAATGGGATCAACCCCTCTTGATCATGATATATTATCACTTTACCTTTCATTCAGTTTGCATGTATTCTGTGTATATAGTTACTTATATATATTTAATTAAGTTCATGAAGGAATTAAATATCTAGATTTCTAATTCATATAATGTCTTCTTATGGTTTTTTTTAATCACAGCAAAGCTAACAATCTAGAATGAGTTTGATTCTTGCAGAGAAAACATTGAAAGGCAAAAACATGTAGATTACAATAAAATTTTGTGTGAAATTAAGGATTATAGCCAGGATGGAAGTAATATAATATTACTATTATTATTATATTATTAATTATGGAAGAATTTCAAAATATTGATGCAGGGGTCAAAGTCAGCCTGTAGAATTGTATGCCACAATTATCTTTTTATTTTTTAAAATTGTGAATCTTTTTAGCAGTATCATAGAAAATATCATTGTTACCACGCATTCAAGAACATCAGATTTTTTACTAGGCCTAAAAATCTTCTCTCACCCTTAAGGAGAAAAAAAAAATCTGTTTAGAGTGAAAGTAGAATTACCAAGAAGAAATGCTGAGTTTGAGTTTGGAAGTTCCCCCAAATGAATAAAGTAATGACAGAGTGACATTACCTAGTCGAATTTCTGGGCACCCTGAGAAATGTACATGCTGAGGTAGAGACTCAGAGAATTTATACACTTTGATGATAACTGAGTCATTCTTTCTTTACAAATATTCTCACAACCCGTTCCCTAATCTGGTTGGTCTTGACACCATAAATAACTGGATTTAAACAAGGAGGAACAACCACATACAGATTGGCCAAGAGGATGTGAATATAGCGAGGGATATACCAAACCGGTGAGTCATAAAGGAGAAAAATGCTGGTGTGTGAAAGGCCAAGATGACACAGACATGTGAACCACATGTGCTAAGGGCTTTGAGCCTGGCATCCCTGGAAGGAAAGTGGAAAACAGCTCGAAGGATCTGAATATTTGAGAGGACAATTAAGATCAAGTCAAAGATGAGGGCAGCAATGGTAAATAAGCCATAGATGATGTTGACTTTTATGCTAGCACAGGCAAGACAGGCAATTCCCATGTGTTCACAATAAGTATGAGGGATAATGTAATGGCCACAGAAGGGCAATCGCTTGAGAAGAGGGCAGAAGGGGATGACAAGGAGAACTGGCCTCCCCACTACAACAGAGGCCATAATGACTACCACTTTGTTGGTGAGAATGTTGTTATATCTCAGAGGGTAGCATATTGCAACAAAGCGGTCAATTGCCATGGCCAAGAGAACATCAGATTCCATACCAGTGAAGGTGTGGATGAAGAACATCTGTATAAGGCAGCCTTCAAAGCTTATCTCCCTTAGTTTGAACCAGAAGATGCCGAGTATCTTGGGGATGGTAGAAGTGGAGAGGCCTAGATCAATAAAGGAGAAAAGAGCCAAGAGGTAGAACATGGGTTGATGAAGACTCTGCTCAGTCTTGATCATAGTCAGGATAATGACATTCCCCATAAGTGCTATCAGAAAAACAACAAAGAAAGGGAAGGCAATCCAAATGTGGAAAGCTTCCAAACCTGGAACCCCCAGCAGAAGGAAGTCAGCAGGGTATGTGGCCGTGTCATTGACAGAGGACATTTGCTGAGTACTCTTAGAGGATACTCCACTGTCTTCTTCAATATTTCTGGGAAAACATAAGGGAAGATACGGTGGTCTGATATCACAAGATATAATATCATGCCAATGAAAGTGTTTTGAACATAATGGGAGTTAAGAAACTATTAAATATCAGAGACAATCTGATACTTAATATCACAATCTGATATATAATATCACAATCTGCATGATACTGTCAAAGATAGAAGCAGTCCATTCTGGTACTGTGATGTAGAGATTCATTATCTCATTTGTTGTAAAAGTACTCATTTCTCTAAGCCATATCAACTGAAAACTCTTCCATTTAACCGAACTTTTGTAAGTACCATCATGTTTCCTTTTTTACTTAACTGCACAGAGTCTTAAAATAAATCTTCCCAAAATATTATGAAAGGAGTGTGAGGGATTGACATGGGATGAAACTTTGGAATGATGGTCAAGAAAATATCCACTTATGAGTTTCACCTACCTGTCATAGCTCCCTCTTTATAGGCATTATTGCTCCTTTTATTCATCTTTATAAAATTTCATTGATCTCTATCTGCGATGTACAGTACTTTAATGCTTTGACTAATTAATTACTCTTAGTATTTTTCTACTATACCACTCGAAAAACAACATTATTAATTCAATACATAAATAAGGAAAAATGTATATGATTATCTTAATAGAGACAGGAAAACCATTTAATTAAATTCAGCACCCATTTATGATATTTTAAAAAATATCTTAGCAAATATCAGAAAAAAAGGAAAATTGTTCAGTTTGATGAAGGCCGTTTATGAAAAATGTACAGCTTATGTCATACTGAAAGGTAAAATGCTAAAACTTCCTCTACTATTAAGAATAAGGCAAGGCAATGATGCCAGTACAAGAGAATATAGTTATAAAAAGTATTATCCTTTATTTCAACCTCATGGCATAAAAAAGTGATTATTTCTACTGTAGACATGGATAAAAATGCTTAAATTGTAAAGTCTTCAGTGTAAAAGGAAAAGGAGTTGAACAAGGCCGGGTTGTCCTCAGCCTGATTCATTCGCTTGTCGTAGTTGAATAGACAGACATACCGAACTATACTAGGAAGGAAAAGAGGGTTTATTTGCCAGTGGGATACCAGAGATGTACAATCTCAAATCAGCCTCTCCATCTGCAGAAATTCTAATATTTTATACCATCGGGGTGCTGATGAATAATTGGGGCAGAAATGGATGCAGGTTCCTTCATTAATAAACAGTCAGGGGCTGATCATGATGGGGTGGGTACCAAACCAGGGTGAGTTACAAAGTTGCAATCATTATCAGAGGTCAAGGTTCTGGCATAGGAAAGTACAGAGTAGAGATCAGTCACAAGATTTACTTGTGATATTAAACAGGAGGGTGGAGTGGTTACCATCATAATGCCAAGTATGCACAAGAGTGAGCCTAGCTCTGAAATAAGCATAAACAAAGGTAAATTCAGTTTAGAGTGACCATCACAATAGTAAGTATACACAAGGGAGAGTCTAAATCTAGAGTAACCATAAACAGGGGTGAGACCTGGTTAGAATGACCATCAGAATAGTTTCAGCTATTTCAGATATTAACCTTTTGCTATTTTTAATAATATAAAGGCATCTATATAATGATTTTGCCATCATAATTGTTAATTCTTAACTCGCAGTTACAGTTTTAGGCTTCATTTTCACTTCAAAACAAACCGGGCACTTTTGTTCATCAACTAAGCATTAAAACTATTTTATTAAGTTATTTATGGAGGACAGAACTGCCCTAATCAAGACTCTGGTTTTTGCAGAAACCAAAGTGGGGCTGGATTTAAATTGCTGTGGTTCAGAGTAACTTGCAAACTTGTAGTAAACAAAAATTTATTTTCCAAAATGCAATTACCTTGTAATTAATCCATTCAAGATAATTATATTTAAATATATTACCATGAAATTAATTTGGAAGGTAAAAACTGGGAGAAAATAATCATAGTACTTATTTCTGACAAAGGACTAGCTAAAAAATACTTACCATTAAAAAATAAGAGAAGCAAGCCAATCACAAAAGAAAGAAATTGACCTAAATGGACACTTCACAAATGAAAATGTACAAAATTGCATATAAATTCTCAGTCATTAGCCATCAGGAAATGTAAACTAAAACTGCAATGAAATATCTCTAACCATTCACTAGAATGGCTGAAATTTAAAAAGTGACAAAATCAAGTTCTGGCAAGGATGTGGAACAACAGGATTTTTCACATTGACAGTGTGAATTGAAAATAGTACAACTTTGGGAAAGCTGGTAGTTTATTTTAGATTTAATCAGACACCACAATAGTTGTTGTGCATAAAAATTCAACTTCTCAGTATTTACCAAATACAATGAAATATATCCACACAAATAATTTACAAAAATGTTCATAGCAGCTTGATTTATAATGGCCTCAAAGTGCAACAACCCAAATGTCCATCAACAAAAGAAAAGGAAAATATATTTTGGAATATTTGTACAATGAACTTATATTTAGCAATAGAGATGGATCAACTACAGACACATGCAACAACACAGATGATTTTCAAAATCATTATGCTAATCTAACGATTGATTCTAGTTACAGAGACTACATAATATATACTTTCATATGAAGCTGTAGAATATGCAAAAAATCTTTGTTCAAAGTACCAAGTCACTGGTTGCCTAAGGGTATAATGATAACAGGGATTGATTGGAAGGGGCACAAGAAGGGGATTTCTTGTAGTGATAGAAAAGTTCTATATTTTGATAGGTATACATGAAATACAGGTTATATATTTGTTGAAAATGTACAATTAATATTTGTGCATTTATATACATATAATATTTTATCTAAAAAATAAAATCTGAGCTTAGAGAAAAAGGCAGAATACAGTTGTAGAATTTGAGTGATAGATACATTTTGGTGCCACTTTCTTAGTTTCCCTATTTGTGTGTATGTTTGAAATTCTCCATTACAAATATTGTATAAAAATAAAACTAGCCAAAATAAACGTCATATCTAATATATTTTAATTAAAAATTATATTTTCATTTGATTTAATGAAATATCCAATTCCAGGGCTTATTGCAGCGACAGAATATTTAATTTGAATACAATGATAATTAATTTATTCTGATTATTATAAAAAGTAAAAAATTCTAAAATCTCACTATAATATTTCACAATCAAATTCAGAGAACATAAGATAAAATAAACTGCCTTTATGAAGTTAAAATATTCTGAAATGACTTGTTTTAAATAAGATTTAGGTTTTATTCCTAATATTTCCTTGTTATAGACACTCATCAACTTTTCAGTGAAATGATAGCTATGGTACATTCTTTATGATCTTTTGCAATAAATTCATTGATATTTGAGATTTTCTAAAAATCGATGAAGTTAATACATACATAGCTAGACAGAATGTCATGGTGTTATACTAGCATGTGTCCTACCATTTCTTCAAGCTTTTGTTATAATGCATCAAATATTTTACGAGTATTAAAGTATTGTTATGGCCCACTAAACATTTTCAAATATATTATTCAATGTATCCAACCAAATTTCCTATAACTATAATATTAAGATCCAAAACTAATTTTAGGAATCCAAAGACCGATTCGACTGGGAATGTCCCAATTTGAATTGACTCCAGGATCCTTTTTTTTTTCCCCACTTGAAATTTAAGCACTTTTGGTTTTCTGCTTGATTTAACTTTTCTGTGCCCGAGAAAAAGAGTATATTAAAGAAAATAATTATTGCTAAGGACTGCAGTAAATATTTTATATAAAGTTCCTCATTCAAATATCATAACATTCTTATGATATAGATACTTTACCATACCGTTCTACACACAAGGAAGTAAAAGTTTAGTGTGTGTTAAAGAACTTGTCTAAGGTAACTCATAAATATTATAAGTTGTAAACCTGGAATTTGAACAAGGGTCTGTCTCCCTTGTTCCAAATCTCTTAAAAGTGCAATAGCACTTTTAGGCATATATCGAAACAGGTAGAACTTCTAAGGTTAAAAGCAAATGTGTTGTATTCATCATCAGTTACTTAAGGCCTGTAGATCCATGGGAATTTTGGAAATGATTTTTTATAATATAATAAGTTTCATGTGTTTTGTTTTCTTTCTTCCTATTAGATATCCTGTAGTGTTCAGCCATCGATATTTTTAAATGAAAAAAGATGTATGGATAACTCTTTAAGTATAGGAATGAGGAGGATTGACAGTGAGATCATACATTGCATGAGGCAGAATTGGTGTGGTCCAGAAGTGATCTGAGGGCCAGAAGGAGGTGAGACTGGAAGAAGGATATGAGTAGGTCTTGGCAACAAGAAAAAGGAAAGCAGCGCTGACTTTTGGGAAATACAACAAAGAAAGGGAAGTGGATTTATGAAGACTTTATGGAGTCAAAATGTAGAAGACACAATATGATATTCTCTAACACCATATATCACCTCCATTTCCCATTGTGCTGATGTTCCATCTAAGTGATACCCCTTAGACACTCACATGCAAGTAAGAAAGAACTTTCAGTGTTTTAAAATTTAAACTAAAAGACTGGCCAGAATGTTGAGAACATTGAACGTTTGAGCCCCCTGGTCAAACCTTGTACAAGTAACAAAGTTCTTTTGAACATCATGAGGAGAGTCATTCCTCTCCTGTGGATATGTGGCTCTGCCAGTCTTAGGAGACTATTACCTGTTCCAATATTTTTTAGTAGAGTTACTCTAATTCAAGGTTTAAAACATTTTGGCATCCCTAGGAATTATAACTCCCTACATCTATTATTCAAAACAGACACCATTAATACATTATTATATTATTTTTTTAAAAGCCTAGCTAGAATCAGAACTAGAACATTCTCACCACAATACTCCTGACAATCATTATCTACTGATAGTTGTTAGCCTAACAGATTAACCAGCCTTTTTTTTTGCTCTTTTTCATAAGTTGTAAGATTATGAAATTAATTGAAGGGCCCATGATTTGCATGGTTTCAGATCATAATTAGTAGGTAGGCTGTCTTAATAGATTGACCTTTCCAACCGATGTCCATTCCGTGTCATCACCCAGGACTCTTGGTTCTCTATAACACAGACAATCTATCTACATTTGGCTGATTATTAATCAATATGATCATCAAAACCATCCCCTTTGGACTTAGCAAAAGTGGATTTATGTCCTGCCTTTTCCACTTACTAATGACCTTAGACAATTGACACCCTGAGCATTATTGTTTTAATATTTAAAATTTTAGATAATCATATTATTAAACTTGTGTGACTGTTTTGATAATTAAGTAATAAGATATTTCAAGTGATGTGCCTAACAATATTTCTTACACACTTGCTTTGTAAATGTTAGCTGGAATAATTTGTCATTTTTATTGTCCATGGGTATAACTCATGGAACATTGATGTACCTCCTTACGAATAATATACACATGAAATTCTTTTCCTAGAAAGGACAAAGGGAACTGACTCACCACCATTCATTCTAAGATGAATGTGGATGTCCAAGTTTGTATCAGAATAGATGCCTGTATTTTAAAGCACCTTCATAATACTCCAAGAATACATTAAACATTTAGTTAGGGGAAAATGGAAAAATTTTCAGGACTCAAAAAATTTGTAAATCCTTCATAGATATCAATTTATTAAAGGCTTCAATCCTGAAATAAAAATACATATAATATAAATATTAGGGGAACTTCACCCTAAAACATGGTTAGAATTAATTCAGAAAAAAATGGAACCCTGTAATGCAAAATAATTTGCATTTTTATTCATTCTTTGAAAATGATGTTCACATTTTCAGAATCTGAGCCTCAAATGCAGATTTTGACACAGGTGAAATAGGTCCTGCTACTGGGGTTTGTAGCTCAGAGTGTGATGGACAACCCCAATGCCTTACAGCTAATAAACTACAGAAACTATTTCATAGAGGTCACTTACTGACCACCACGTTGCTCTCCCTGGCACATTCCAAGGTTCTGGATTCTTGTCACTCCTCCAGGCTCATATCTGTACAGAAGTTGCACCCCTTTAGTGTCTGGTGCTCCCAGACTAGGATGGCAGCTGCAATACTACTGGCACTTTCATTCAAAATGTATCTGTAAGTAATACAACCTGATGTTCTTTCCAGAAACTCTCCTTAATGTCCACTCTGCTAAGCTTCCCCAACTCTCTGAGCCTTCCTGGGGGGGATATCCACAGGAAGCATAAATTATGACTTGTGATCCCTTCACAGGTACAGTGTTCTGCCTGCCTTGCAGTGTCAGGCTGGCCTTCTTGCCCAGATCCCTCAGGAAGAATGCTTTATGCAGAGGTAGCTCCCTTGAGATGGTCATGCTGTGTCATTTTCTCCAGTGACTGGAAAAGTCTAAGAGCTGGAGTTAAGCATGCTCATGCCTCTCAGTTTAAACCTGCTTTATGGAGACAGGAATTCTTTTTGGCCACATGTTAGCTGCTTCCTCAGCATGAGTGGAAGTCAAATCCTTATGCATCCTCTGATCTCTTCCATTACCTTTCCTGGTCAACGTAATGACACCTCCACTGTATGAGGAAGAGTAACAAGAGGAGTAAACCTCTGAATAAATTCTTAAATTATATTGCTTTATTTTTGTAATGCAGTAACTTTACTAAGATATGTATGAGGGCTGCTAAATATTATATATCTTTTCTGTTACCCAAGTTAGCCTTTCATATGTTGATTCTTGTCATACTCTCAGAAAATTTTTTCACACTTTTAGGTTTACATGCATTTTCTATTCACCCCTGTATATTTGTCTTTAGACACACTGATTTTTTATATGGCATATCTCAGTTTTCCCTCTTTAATATCTATTATTTTTCTCTAATTATGTCAATCATGATCTCTGACTTATTTGGGAAAATTTCCCCAAGTATGTCCTCATCTTGCACTCAAATTTCTGCATTAACTGCTATGTTCATTGCTTTATAGAATTTCTATTAAAAATCTTATAATAATATTTTAACTTCTAAATGTTTTCTTCACCTTTGGGTAATTTTTAGTCTGTTTCTGTATTAACTCATAGGAGAGTGGTTGTGGAAATTGTCCTTGGAGTTAAACATCTCATTTCAAATTTTAACTCTCTCAATAAATATTTGCCTATTTGTGAGTTACCTAATTTCAACTTAGTACCAAAATGTGTACTGCCTAAAGATCCAAACTTTTAAAATATATATTTTTATTAGAGAAATTGTGAACTTACAAAACAGTCATGCATAATGTGCAGACATGCCATACACACCCCTCCACCAACACCTTATATTGTTGTGGAACATTTGTTACAGAATATGAGAGAACGTTATCAGACTATTGCCTCTAAAACTATGGTCTATAGCACACATTTGGTATATTTTTTCCATACCCCGCCACCCATTATTAACACAGCACCTTCTTTGGAATTGATGCAAGAACATTACAATATTGCTGTTAACTATAGGCCATAAGTTACATTAATTATAGTTTTCCATGCATATCCATAATCTTACTTCCTTGTAATAGTGATGTGCATTTGTTCTAGTTCATGGAAGAATATTCTTGTATTTGTGATGTTAACCACAATCGTCACCCACCTCCGGGTTCACTATGTTATTCAGTCCCTAGATTATTTCTTTCCATTGACATTTACATCCCTAGACTATCCCTTTCATCCACAATCCCATCTATATACCAGCTGTGTTAGTTATACTTAATATAATGTGTTACCATCAACTCTATCCATGTTCACACTTTTACAGTCAATCTAATTAAATATTCTACATTCATTAAGCATCAGTACTCCTTCTCAGCCTAACTCCTTGTAACCTATACTCTAAGTTTTAAATCTATGTGTTTATTCTTTGTATTTGGTTCATATAATTGAGAACATATAATATTTGTCTTGTTTCTGGCTTATGTATATACCACATTTTGTTTATCCATTTATTGGTTGATGGACACTTGGGTTGTTTCCATCTGTTGGCAGTTGTGAATAACGCCACTATGAGTATTGGTGTACAAATATTTGTTTATGTCACTGTTTTCAGTTCTTTTGGATATATTCCTAGTAGAGGGATTGCCAGTCATAGGGGATTTCTATATTTAGCTTCCCGAGGAACTGCGAAATTGTCTTCCATAAAGCTGCACCATTCTACATTCCCACCACTAGCAAAGGAGCATTCCTATTTCTCTAAATCCTCTCCAGCACTTATTGTGTTCTGTTATTTATTTATTTATTTTTTAAATAATGGTCATTCTATGAGGGGTTAGATGATATCTCTTTGTAGTTTTGATTTGCATTTCCCTAATAACTGTGATATTGAGCATGTTTTTCATGTGCTTTTTCACCATTTGTATTTCCTCTTTGGAGAAATGTCTACATAACTCTTTTGCCCATTTTTAAATTGGATTGTTTGCTCTTTAATAGTTGAATTGTAGGATCTCTTTTATATAGCATGGAAATCAAACTGTTATTGGGTATGTGGTTTCCATACATTTTCTCCCATTGAGTGGGCTGCCTTTTTACCTTCTTGATGAAGTCCTTTGAATCTCAAAAGTGTTTAAGTTTTAGGAGGTACCATTTATCCATTTTTTTTCTTTTGTTGCTCATGCTTTCAGTGTCAGGTTTAAGAAGCCACCACTTACTAGCACGTCATGAAGATTATTCTCTACATTTTCTTCTAGGAGTTTTATGATTCTACCTTTTATATTTAGGTCTTTGAACCATTTTGAGTTACTTTTTGTATACAGTGTGATATATCTTTATATCAGTACCATGCAGTTTTTACCACTGTAGCTAGGTAATATGATTTAAAGTCCAGAAGTGAGAGTCCTCCACCTTTGTTCTTCCTTTTTTAAGATGTTTCTGGCTATTCAGGGCCTCTTGCTCTTCCAAATAAATTTGATAATTGTGTTTTCTATTTCTTTTAAAAAAGGCTTTTATAATTTTTATCAGGATTGCATCAGATCTGTATACCAATTTGGGCAGAATTGATATCTTAATGATATTAAGTCTTCTAATTCATGAGCATAGAATGTTCTTAGATTTATTTAGGTCTTTTATTTCTTTTAACAATGCATTGTAGTTTTCTGAAGACAAATACTTTACATCCTTGGTTAGATTTATTCCTAAATATTTTATTATTTGAGTTGCATTGTAAATATAATTTTTTCCTGACCTATATCTCACTGCCAGTGTATAAAGACGCTACTGATTTTTTTTTTTTTTCATTTTAATATTGTGTCCTGACACTGCTGAACTTGTTTATTTGCCTCAGTAGCTTTGTAGTAGATTTTTCAGGACTTTCTATGTATAGGGTCATATCATCTGCAAACAGAGAAAGTTTTATTTTTCCTTTCCAATTTAGACACCCTTTATTTCTCTTTTTTGCCTAATTGCTCTAACTATAATCTATAGCACTATATTGAGCAACAGTGATGACAGTGGGCATCCTAGTCTTGTTCCTTATCTCAATGGGCAAGCTTTCTGTCTTTGACCATTGAGTAGAATGTTAGCTGTGCATTTTTCATATATGCCTTTTATCATGTTGACAAAGTTTCCTTCAATTCCTATCTTTTGGAGTATTTTTCATCAAAAAGGATGCTGTATTTTGTCAAATGCCTTTTTATGCCTCATTTGAGATTATCGTGAGATTTTTCTTCTTTGATTTATTAATGTGGTATATTATACTGATTGATTTTCTTGTGTTAAACCACCCTTGTATGCCTGGTATAAAACCCACTATGAATAATTATTTTATTGAGTAACAAGTTCGTTTAGCAAGTATTTTGAGGATCTTTGCATCTGTATTCATTAGGGAAATGGGTCTATAATTTTCTTTTTTCACAATATCTTAATCTGGCTTTAGAATTAGAGTGATATTGGCTTCATAGAAGAGTGTGGTAATGTTTCTTCTTGTTCAATTTTTTGGAATAAATTGGGGGGGAGGGCATGGGGGGCGGATGGGGTTGGAGTCATAAGTGTGAGAAAAAAACTAAGCTATGTGGGTCAAAACTGATTGCAGTTGCCCAGTAGCCTGACAAAGCACCAGCCCCACTCCTTCCCTGGAAACGGTGGGGAAGGAGTCTCAGGAGTGACCAGAAATCTACCCCTTGCAGGTCAAATGTTCCTGCAGTTACCCTGAGAGTCTGAGGGAGCTCTTCCGCCCTTTCGGGGGTGAGTATAGAATCACAGGAGTGCCTAACTATCTAGTTCATGTGGGTTGAAAGTGCTTGCAGTTGCCCAGAGAAGTTGAGGAAACACCGCTGCCTCCTATCCTATTGGGGGTGGGTGGGGAAGGAGCCACAGGTACCCAACAGTTTAGTCTGTGTAGGCTGAAAGCTACTACAGTTGCTCAGAGAGGCTGCTGCAGGTCCCCCCCACCCCAGCTTCTTCCCTGCAGCAGGCTGAGCTGGGACCTAAGCTAAGGCTGGAATGTGGACCTGGGTAGAAAGAAGCTGGTCCCTACCATCACTGTGATTTTCAATCAGTCCCACTTCCCCTCAGGCCAGGGGCAGAGTTAAAATGGAGGCTACCGGTCTCTCTGTCTTGGACAAGTTCAAACTTTAGCTGTTCCTAGGATTAGACTTTAGCCAGTGGAATTACTGATCAGTAGCTGAAGTCAGTGCCCGACCATATCTTCTTCTCCCATTTTTGGGAAATGGATCTTCCAACTCCAGCTAGTAGTTTATTCCCCAGGTGACTTGCATTGCCAGCGGAGGTTTGGCAATGGCCTCCATGGCATGGATTGCTCTACTCATGAATCTTAACTGCTGATAGGCAGTCTCCTCCTTCTATCCTTCTAAGGATGTTGCAGGATGCTCTTCTGGTCTCCTGCCACCCCCCACCCCCAAACAGGTGCTTTAGATAGCTCTGGGTGATTGCTAACTACAATGTAGGACAAACTGACTCTTGGAGCTCCTTACTCTGCCACCATCTTGCCCGTCCTCTAAAGATACAAATTTGTTCCTAAAACATTGTAACTGGTATAGAAATGGTAGCTGATATTATTTGTAGTGATATTACTTCATTCCGCAGTGTTTCATATGAATTATATGAAAATGTGAATTCTCTCTTCTCATCCCTACCCTATTTAAGCAGTTAATTTTTCTTTCTAGTAGTGTTTTGTATCTATTGTTTACATGCAAAATGTATGCACTCGTTTTTGCCTCAGAGTTTTTTTAAAAATAGGTTCATGCTGTATATTTTAGGTTATTCAGTTGAGAGAGAAAGCCAGTTTATATTTTGACTTTAAATATGATATGTGACTCAATATAATATCATAGTTATATTTATTTCTTCAGATGTCCTTTTTGTACTTATTTATTGAAGCACTTGTCTGGAGATAAATTCCAACAAATTAGGGACATATCACATTATATGTTTATCTTCTCATTTAATGGCCAGTTGAATACTGATAAAATGAATGGTAAAGAAAACTTTGGGAACATATAAGTTTTGTTTGTTTGTTTAATAAGTCTGTACTTATTTTACTTAACACAGTAAATCCTTATTCTCTATCACTAATGAGCTCTGAAAATAAGTTTTATGAGATCTTTCTTCCCTATCACAGTCCTTTCTCACTTACAGAATTTGTAATTCCACTGTGAGTATCAGAAATAAAGAGCCAGCATATGCCTTTACATTTTCCCCTCAAACTCTACCATGGTTGGCTTGGACAAATATTGTTCTCTGGTGAAAAAGAATTTTATGTCCTGTTTCCACACCAATTTGTCCATATTTACATATTCTATCTCTCTAATTTCCATCACAATTGTCCTCTAGTATCTCTACCATATATACTCTATTCCCCTCCTAATCACTGTGTTAGTTTCCTTAGCTCTAAAAAAGGATTAATTAATAGTAACTGTGCCTTGGAATAAAATATTAAAAGCTGGCTTATACTAAGGGCTCACGGATGTTTGCCATTATTATTATGCTAGTCTACTTTTATCAACCTCATTTGAATTTTCATGGGAATGTTATCTGATTTATCATCTAATCATTGACATTTGATGTGTAGTAGTGGAACTTTGTCCAAATTTGCATGCTTTTTATATATTATGTTTTGTTGTTTTGTATTGTTTTGTTTTACCCTGTTTTTTCACTAAGATAAAGGAAAAACTTTTTGTATTTCTGCAATACCAAGACAATTGCAGGTTATCATATAAAGTAGTAAAATTTTATACAGTGTTAAGTTTTCATCATGAAACTCTGGCAGAAGATATTTTATAGGTACTGAATATAAAATTCAAAAATAATGATACTGGAATAGGTCCCAAAATATAAATTACTTATAGAAATAATTAAAATTAAGTAAAATCATCAATAAAATCATCTATTTCCACATTAAATATCAAAAAAAGGCTGCCCTTAAATTTAAGCTTTGTTTCAACATGTCTTCTGACTAATATCTTCTATCTTCTGATTATTATTATTCAAATTATTAATGCATATACCTGCTTCTTCTTTGAATTTTAAACTTGTCAAGCTAAACTCACATTTTTCCAGTCGGCTAAAGGTTTTGTCATTTCACATGTCATCAGGCCATCATGTGCTATAGTTTCTGATGCATGCTTTTGAATTATTTACTCACGAGAAACTTCACTTCTTCAGCTAACCAATCTGGAGCGGTCTCTGTATTTTGTTTCCATTGACTCTACTGTTCTTTCAATCATCTGTCAGATATCTTTCTACTCAAATCTCAGCTCTGAAAATCTACAACCATTTATGCTTCCATAATTCAGCTTTCTGGGAGACTTTTTAAGTTTTTTGTTATATTAACATATATACAACTTAAAATCCCCCATTTTAACTAGTGTCAAGTGTTCAATTCAGTGGTTTTAATTACATTCACAATATTAATCTACTATCACCAACATAAACAACCCAAACTTTGTTGTCACCTCAAATAGAGTCACATCCATTAAGCAATAACGTCTCCTTCCTCTCACTCCCTGTCCCCTGCTAACCTGTATTCTACTATGTCTCTACGAATTTGCTTATTTAAGGTAGTTCATATAAGTGAGATTACACAATTTTTGTATTTTTTTGTCTAACTTATTTCATGCTTACTTCATGAAGTCTTCAAGTTTCATCCATATTATTGCATTCATCATAACTTCATTTTTTATGGCTGAATAATATTCCATGGTGTGTATATACCACATTTTGCTTATCCATTCATCTATTGATGGACACTTGGGTTGCTCCCACCTTTTGGCTATTGTGAATAATGCTTCTATAAACAGTGAGGCACAAATGTCCATTTGAGTCCCTGCTTTTAATTCCTTTTGATATATATCAAGAAGTAGGATTACCACATCATATGGTAATTCTATTAATATCCACGTTCAACTTTCTGTGGAACTATCAAACTGATTTCTACAGTGACTGTACCATTTTATACTCCCACCAACACTGTAGAAGGGTTCTAAATTCTCTGCCTCCTCACCAACACTTGATATCTTCCAAGTGTGTAGTATATTTATTTAAAAAAATAATAATAATAACCATCCTAGTAAATGTAAAATGACTATCTGAGTGTAATTTTGATTTGCATTTCTCTGATGACCAATTATGTTAAGCATCATTTTGTGTGCTTATTGACCATTTGTAAAACTTCTTTGGAAAAATGTCTATCCAAGTCCTTTGCCAATATTTTAATTGGGTTATTTCTTTTTTGTTGTTATGTTGTAATGCTCCTTTGTATATTCTGGGTATTAAATTCTTTTCAGTTATATGGTTAACACTTATTTTCTCCATTCTGTAGGCTGTCTTTTCAGATTCTTCATAATGTCCTTTAATGTACAAAATGTGTTTTGTTTTGTTTTTATTTTTGATTAGGTCTATTTTATTTATGTATTCTTTTGCTCCTCGTGCCTTTGGGGTCATACTTAAGAAATCACTACTAAATCAAGGTTATGAAGTTATTCTTCTAAGTTTTCTATGGTTTTAGCTATCATGTTCAGGCCCTTGATCCATTTTAAGTTGATATCTATAAGTGGTGGGAGAGAGAGATCCAAATTCACTCATTCGAATATAGATAATGGTTTCCCAACACCATTTGAACAGATTGTTCTTTCCCCAATTAGTGTACTTATCACCCTTATCAAAAATCAGCTGGCCTTAGATGCATGGTTTTATTTCTGAACTCTCAAATCTATTCCACTGGCCTATTTGTGTGTGTTTATGTTAGCATCACACTATTTTGATTAGTGTGGCTCTGTAGTACATTTTGAAATTGGGAAGTGTGAGACTTCCAACTTTGTTCTACTTTTTCAAAATGTTGATGGTGATTCTGGTCTCCACGCTATTCTATATGAATTTGAGAACTATCTATTTCTACAGGTGGAGCTGCTGGTATTTTGATAGGAATTGCATTGAATCAGTTGATCGCTTTGGACACTATTGACAACTTAACAATATTATCACAAAATTATACCAATTGAAACCATTGCAAGCAAGCCATCTAAACTTCATGAAAAGCTTGTCCTTTGTCCTTTGGTTTCATAAATTTTATTTAGCAGTCACTTTAAACTCACACATTTGTCACATTGTACCTTCTTTGTACATTTTTTCTTTAATTCTCAGGACTTTTCCTTGTCTCCCTAGAAAAGTATGATACACATTCAAGCAATATTTCCTTTCTTCCACTCTTCTCTGATGTAGTTATAGAAGTGCCCTTATTCCAGCTTGAGGCTCATCTTTATACCACTGATTTGAATATCATCTTCTTTCAAATTCCAGCATATTTCACTTTTGATATCCTCCCTTCTCTCTCCCTTCCTGCCATCCTTCTCTGTTTATCTCCCTTTCTTTCTCTCCTTTTCTGTATAATTTTATATCTCTCTTGTATTTTCAATTTATCCCCTCTTCAGAAATTTCTCCTCTTATTCTTAGGTTATGTTAATCCTGACATGTAAAAAAAAAAAATCATGATTCTTGAAATTGATTTCAACATTATTTCTATTTTGCCCTATTTCATTCTCTAGTTAATGACCTAAATACTAGCTTTTACTCAAAACTGGAGATTCTTTTTGAATAGTATCAGTCATGTATTTTTAAACAAGGGTATCACTGTAGTTTTCTTTTCTTGTGATATCTTTGTTTGGTTTGGTGTGAGTGATAGGAACACAAAAAATAAATTTCTAAATGACCTCTCATCTTCTATTTTTGAAGGAGATTGTGAAGACTGATTTTAAATCTTCTTTAAGTGTTTGATAGAATTCACTAGTGATGCCATCTTGACTTTTTTTCCTCTTGGGAAACTTTTGATTCCTACATCAATGTTTTTGTTTGTTATATGTATATTTAGATTTTTTGTTTCTTCTTGAGTAAATATCGATTTTGTTTTTTTTTAAGCATCTATCCTGTTCATCTAGGTTATCTATATCATTGACATAAATTGTTCTTAGTATTATTCCTTTATGATCCTTTTTTAATTCTGTAAGGTCCTTAGTAATTCCTGTATTTGATTCTTTATTTTAATCATTTGAGTCTGTTTTTTTGGTCATTGTCAATCTAGCTAAAGGTTTCTAAATTAGTTGATTTTTTTTTCATATAATTTTTTTAATATAATTATTTTTTTAAATTCTTCTTTGAAATTCCACTTTCTATTTTGTTTATTTCCATACTAATGTTTAGTATTTCCTCATTCCAACTTTCCTTGGGTTTGTTTGATAGCTTTTAATTTCAGTTTCATGAGGTTATGGAATTAGGTTATGTATTTGTTACTTTCTTCCATTTTTAAAATACTGTTTCAACTTTTATAAAATACCTTAGATTACATGAAGCCTACATAAAAAATATAGGGGATTCCCATATGCCCCCTCCCTATTCCTCTAACACATTTCCACATTAACAACATCCTTCATTAGTGTGCTACATTTGTTACAATTGATGAACACATATTGGAGCATTGCCACTAAGTGTGGATTATAGTTTACATTATTGTTTACACTCTGTCCTACACAATTTTGTAATTTATGACAAAATATATAATGACCTGTATCTATCATTGCAATATCATTCAGGACAATTACAATGTCCAAAAAATGCCCCCATATTGCACCTGTTTTTCCCTCTCCCTCCCCTCAGAATGTCCTGTGGCCACTGCCTCCACATCAATTATAAAAGTTCTTCCATTGCTAGAATAACAATAAGTCTATATTAGAATAACAGTAAGTCTACTCTAGTCCATGGATCATTCCCCAATCCTGAGGATTCTGGAATGGTGATGTCTACCCCGCCTCTAAGTGAAAGTGGGCTTAGATGCCATGGGGCAGATGCAGATGGATGGGACCACTTGCTTGCAGTTGCAGACCCTCTCTGTTCTTTGGCATGGTCATTGTCCATCATCATCTCCTTGATAGCTATTCTGGGTGAGCCCAATGAACCGGAGAATAGGTGTTGTAACTCTGCTAAGATTCAGGGCCCAGCTGGCACATGCACACCCCAAAGCTTAAATCTCTTGGACATATACCTATCAAGTCTACTACTAACTATAGGTTCCAATAGAAGGGGCAGAAGAGCCATGTGCAGGGAAACCAGAACTGAGTACAACTCTGGAGAGGATAATTTCCAAAGTAGGGCCCACCTGCAAGACTCAAACTCCTGAGCCTGTAGTGTCTGGATGTCTACCCTCAGGAGCCCCACTATTTGAGGCAATATTTACTGTGACAGTCAATGAGATCCTGCTGAGATGTGCATAAGCATATCCCCTGGAATGATCTCCAGACACATATTGAAATCTCTTGGCCATGAAAACTCATTTGTGCTTACCCTTTTTCCCCTTTTTGGTCAAGGTCTTTTTCCATTTGCATTACTAGTTGGTGCTTGGTAATAATCCCTCAGTGCCAGGGAGGCTCATCCCCAGGAGTCATGGCTCATGCTGAGGGAAAGGTAATGCATTTATAACCTGACTTTCTTCCATTTCAATATAGGCATTTAGAGCTATAAATTCACCCTTAAGCATGATTTCAACTGCATCCCATAAGTTTTTGATATGTACTTTTAAATTTTCATTCATCTTGAAGTGTATTGTAATTTCAACTTTGGTTTCTTTGTTGATACATTTTTTATCTAGTTGTGTTTTTGCTGTTTAATTCCACATATTTTCCAAACGTGCTTATGTTAGTTACTTCAAATTTCATTCCATTAATGCTGAAGAACATACTTTCCATGATTTCAATACTTCCAAATTTATTGAGACATATTTTGTGGTGTATTAGTCAGCCAAAGGGGTGCTAATGTGAAATACCAAAAATGTGTTGGTCTTTATAAAGGATATTTATTTGGGGTAGAAGTCCACAGATACCAGGCCATAAAGCATTAAGTTTCTTCTCTCACCACAGTCCATTGCCACGTGTTAGAGGAAGACAGCTGCTGGCGTTTGCCAGGGTTCAGGCTTCTGGGGTTCCTCTCTTCCCGGGGCTGCGTTTCTCTCCGGGCTTAGCACCTGTTTCCTCCACAAGGTCAGCTGTAGACGATCAGGCGAACAGCTTGCTTCTCTTCTCCTGGGGCCTTCTTTCCAAAATCAAAACTGCTTCTCAAAAGACTGCTTCAACTCTGTTCTTTGCCTTGCCTTTTTTTTTTTTTTTTTTTTTTTAGGGGCAAGATGCAACATTTTTATTATTTTTATACTTCTCTTCTAGTTCTACTTTGAAAAGTTAAAAATTTATATTGCCATCCTAATTATTTATTTATTTATTTATTTTATATATATATAAATATATTTTAAGAGGTGCTTAGATTACCCAAAATATTACACGGAATCCACTGGGATTCCCATCTTGCCCACCTCCCACACCTCCCACACCTCCCACCACATCCCACACAAACATCTCCCACAAGTGTGGCCCACCACCCTCAATGGACTTACACATCCTGGGGCCTTGCCACCAACCATAGACCACAGTTCACATCGTAGACCACACTCTCTCCCACACAGTTCTGAGTGGTGTGTGCTGATTTAAAATGGCCTACATCCGTTGCCACAACGGTACTCAGGACAACCTCCAAATCCCATTAAAGCCCCTGTATTTCAACTGCTCATCCCCTCCCTGCCCCAAAAGTGTCAAGTGGCCACTGGCTCCACCTCATTGTTATAATTTCTTCCATTGCTAGAATCACCATATGTGAACAACCAAATACCATCAAGTCCACTCTAGTCCACAGTTCTTCCCCCAATCCTGAGGGGACCGGGATGGTGATGTCCACTCCACCTCC
This sequence comes from Tolypeutes matacus, assembly GCA_026826555.1. NCBI lineage: Eukaryota > Metazoa > Chordata > Mammalia > Cingulata > Chlamyphoridae > Tolypeutes > Tolypeutes matacus. Next base: position 578,693 of record JAKSZT010054377.1, on the reverse strand, counting down.
AAGTGAGAGAGGGCTTATATCCCATGGATATGGTGGGTGGGATGATCCTGCCTGCAGATGCAGGCCCTCTCCATTCCCTGGGCTGGTTGTTGCCCATTGTTGTCTCCTCGCCAGGAGACTTGGATGAGTCCATTGAGCTGTATGGTAGGAGTTGCAGCTCCACCGAGATTCCACGCACACCTGGCACATAGGTAGGCAAGAGGCTCCAGTCTCTGGAAGTATACCTAAAAACTTCAGCATCACACATAGGTTTGAATAGAAGGGACTGATGAACCATGTGCAGGGAGGACTTATTTGAGTCCAATTCTGTCACTCTCAGGAGCACATATTCCAAAATAGAGCCCACTGATAAGGCATCGGTCTCTGGGTCTATCCCCCGTTATATAGGACCTGGGTGTCTCCAAAGCTCTCAGGAGCCCCTCTGTGTGGGGTGATAGGCATTTAGATGTTCTATGAGCTCCTACTGAGGTGTGCGTAAGAGTTACCTCTGGGATGACCTCCCAACTCTCTTTGAAGTCTCTTAGTCACTTGAACTCATTTGTCTTTACCTTTTCCCCCTTTTATTCAAGGTCTTTTTCCAGTTGTGTTGCCAGTTGGCACTTGGTATTAATCCCTCATTGCCAGGGAGGCTCATCCCCGGGAGTCATGTCCCACATTGGGGGGAAGATAATGCAATCATATGCTGAGTTTGGCTTAGAGAGAGGCCACATTTGAGCAACAAGGAGGCTCTCAGGTGGCAACCCTTAGGCACCCCACAACTGCAGGCTAAGTCTCATTTACAAGAGCAAAGACTCACAAGGTAGTCATCAATAAAAAGAACACATCAGTGGGTCATCCTCTTCTGACAGACACTGTCCCTACACTCAGAGGACTATTGCTGCTCCCTTGGAGACTGTGGCAGAGCTCTCCAGGCTAGGAATTCAGATTCCCTCATTTATTGTGTGATTGTGCACCCATCGTAACCATGCCCCATCTTTTGATCTTTTGAACGATTTTTATATATCTTTCATGTATATTCGGATGAACTAATTCCCATGAAACCCCTCTCCCAGACACCCCCCACCAATAATCCCGTGCAAGTACCCATTGTAACCCTTCTGTGATCCAAATCCTCCATGAACATGTAGTCCATAAAATAATCAAATACACTTACTAGGAAAAAGAAACAACTATGATAAGCTTACATGCAAGAGACAAACATAAGGAAACTCAGGGAAAAAGAAAAAAAAAAGAGAAGGATAAAAAACAAATAATCAAACAAAAAACAAAACAAAACAAAATATAATTAGCGGATTGGGACATTCAAAAAATGGTCAAAAAAGCCTTTTATGTTCAATTCCCCACCCACCAAGGGGCAGGGCTCAATGCCGTAATCAAAACCTAATCATGCCCAGATTAACAGATCAGTTTACAAGCATGATCCAATTATATTTTTGGAATTCATAATTACATCAAATTTGCCAACTGTTATATGTGGCCTAATATATGTTATATCCTAGGGATTGTTTCATGTGCATTTGTGAAGAATTTGTGTAGTGCTGTTGCTGGGTGCGGAGCTCTATAGATGTATGTTAAGCATAATTTTTATATTGTTGTTCAAGTCTTCTATTTCCTTCTTAGTCTTCTATCTACTATTTCTATCCATTATTGAAAGGGCAGCATTTAAGTCTCCAAATGCTATTAGTGAATTGTCAATTTCTCCTTTCTAATATCTCATCATCTGTTTCATGTATTTTGAATCTTGGTTGTTAGGTCCACATATACTTATTTTCTTTATATATTCTGAACAGATTGACACTATTAACATTATAAAGTGCCATATGTTGACATCAGTAACAATTTTTGTCTGAAATTATAGTGTCTATTATTAGTATTATTTCTTTAACTCTCTTTTGGTGCTATTTGCATGGCATGTCATTTTGCACAAGTTTACTTCTTACCTATTGTGTCTTTGAATCTAAAAGTTATCTCTTGTCAACAGTATGGAGACGGTTCACATTTTTGTTTGTTTGTTTGTTTTTTGTTTGTTTGTTTTTACCACATCTGATCTTTTTTGGAGTGTTTACACATTTACATTTAATGTAAATACTGCTAAGGTAGGATTTATGTCTTTCATTTTCTTATTTGATTTCTATATCTCTGTGATGTTTGTTCCTTTATTTCTCTAATACTACCCTTTTTTTTGTAAATCAATACTCTCTAGTGTATTATTTTAATTCTTCTGTAGTTTCTTTCACTATTTACTTTTGAGTTATTTTCTCAGTGGTTTTCCAGTGGATTTTAATTAACACCTTAATTTTTAACAATTTAGTTTGAATTAATCCCAATTTAATTCCTATATAATACAAAAATCTTTTCTTTTATACTTCCATTCTCCCTCTCCATTGTGCTTTGTTTTTATTACAAATACTTTTTTATACATTATATGACAATCAGCACAGAAATATACTTATTATTTTATGCAGTTGTCTTTCAAGTCACATGTAAGAAAATAAGTTATCCAAAAATATATTTATACTGTCTCTCATATTTATTATTGCCATTACCAGTGCTCACTGTTTTTTCATATTGATTTGATAAATAATCTAGTTTCCTTTCATTTCAGTTCATAGACTTCTTTCAGAATTTATTGTAGGTAAGACAGGTCTGCTAGGGATGAATTCTCACTGTTTGTTGTTCCTTGCTTGCTTGCTTGCTTTAATAGAATAACTTAATCCTCTTCATTATGGGAAAATACATTTGCTAGATATAGAATTCTTAGTTGATAGGTTTTTTTTTTTACCTTCAGCATTTTGAAACTAGCATCCCACTGCAATGTGGCCTCCACTGCTACTAATGGTAAATACACTGTTAAGTTCATTGTGGAAATGTGTGTATGGTGACTTCCTTTTCTCTTGCTGCTTTCATAAATTTCTCTGTTTTTGGCTTTTGACAAATTTTTTTATGATATGCCTAGGTGTGTGTATGTGTGTGTGATGTATCTTTGAGTTTACCCACATGGAATTTCATGGAGTTTCTTAGATGTGTAAATTATTTATTCTTAATTTAACTTTGGAGCTTTAAGTCATCTTTACTTCCAATATTCTTTCCTCACCTTTATTCTCTCCTTCTGGGACAGCCAATATGAGTACATTGGCAAGCTTGATGATGCCCCATGGGTCAATAAGACTCTGTGCATTTGCCTTCATTCTTTATTCTTTCACTTCTTCAAACTGAAAATAATTGATGTATATTGGAGTTTTCTGATTCTTTTCTTCCTGGTTCTTTTGCCATTGAACCACTCTACTTTTTTTTTTCATTTCAGCTATTGTACTGCTGAACTCCAGAGTTTCTATTTTGTTCTTGCTCATTATTTCTAGTTCTTAAATCGATAACATTATATCTTGTGAGGTAGCAGTCTAATAATATCTTTTAGTTAGTAAACATGCTTTCCTTAAGTTATTTGATAAATTTCAACTATTTGTTTTACAACCTTTGTGTAATAGCTCCAATAGCTGAGCTTTCTCAGATGTATTTTCTATTGATTTATTTTTTCTTGTATATTGGCCATATCTTCTTATTTCTTCTCTTATTTCATAGTTTCTGTTGAAAATTGGGTGTTAAACAATATACGACAGGAAGCGGATGTGGCTTAAGTGGTTGGGCTCCTGTTTACCATGTGGGAGGCCCTGGGTTCAATCCTCAGGGCCTCCTGGTAAAGGCAAGCAGGCCCACGCAGCACAGTGAATTGGTGCAGCAAGATGACACAACAAAGGGAGACAAGCAGACAGAGAAAAAAGCATAGCAAATAGACACAGCAAGCACAAGCAGCAAGGAAAGGACTATATATATGACAACTCTAGAAATAAGAATCCCCTCGTCCACAGGTTTTATTCTTGTTTCTACTGTTTGATAGCTTTTAAACAAAAGTTATTTTGTTCGTTTAATACCTTTTATTACATAGTTCTTTAAAGTATGTATTACCTACACCCCCCAAAAAAAAAAATAAAGTATGTATTATTGTCTCCTATCTCCACTGAAGTCTATACTCGTGGTAGCTTAATGGTGAGCTAATTCTTGGGTAGAGATTTCTTTCAATACCTGGAACCAATAAAACTTCTATTTCTTGCTGAGGGCCTCTGTGTGTGGGTGCTTAATCCCTACCTTCAACATTCACCCACTTTAGACTTCTACTTTAGCCGTCACTTCCTTCACATACAGAGCCTCAAAGTTAGCCACGCATGAGAGCTTAGGACTTCTCATGTCTTCCTTGGGCATGTGCACAGTTAGGCTGCATAAAATCTTACACATATGTGGTCTACTCACTTTCAAGGAATATATTGGGGCTTTTTCAAATCCCGTATAGACTTCTCCTTCTTCAGCTTTCACTTTTAAGCTTTTTGGGTAGTCTATTGTTTGTGCCAAATGTTATAAAGCTCCAATATAGCTGCAAAATTAAATATTCATCTTTGTCTTCTACCATACATTTTCCAAGGAGAAAAAAAGGCTTTTGCACTGCTAAAGTTCTCTGATATATTAAATACAGTTTTCCCAGTAGATTATTACTGAAAACCATCAGAGATGTAGGTCAAGGTAATTCTTTGGGGCTGTGACTGTGAAATTGCTTAGATCCTGTTCTTCTACTTATGTGTTTGTCAGATTGTGGTTGTCATTGGAAATGACGATTGTTGATTATCAAGATTACTCTAGAGCTGGATATTGGAGTATTTGACAAGGGCAATGTAACCGTTGGAGAATTTGATGTAATTATGAATTCCAAAAATATAATTGAATCATGCTTGTAAACTAATCTGTTAATCTGGGCATGATTAGATTAGGATTAGGGCGTTGAGCCCCACCCCTTGGTGAGTGGAGAATTGAATATAAAAGGCAAGGCAAAGGACAGTTGAAGCAGTCTTTTGAGAAGCAGTTTTGATATTGGAAAGAAGGCCCCAGGAGAAGAGAAGCAAGCCGTTTGCCTGATCGTCTACAGCTGACCTTGTGGAGGAAACAGGAGCCAGCTGACCTTGTGGAGGAAACAGGAGCTAAGCCCAGAGAGAAATGCAGCCCCGGGAAGAGAGGAACCCCAGAAGCCTGAACCCTGGTAAAAGCTGGCAACTGTCTTGCCCTAACACGTGGCAATGGACTGTGGTGAGAGAAGAAACCTAACTTTATGGCCTGGTATCTGTGGACTTCTACCCCGAATAAATACCCTTTATAAAGACCAACCCATTTTTGGTATTTCACATTAGCACCCCTTTGGCTGACTAATACAGGCAAGTTTGAATATCAAAACGCTTGCTCACTATTTGTACTGAGGCTCAGATATTTTTCTTGAATAAATGCACCCTGGGAAGTTGCAAGCCTTTGAATAACTTCCAGAGTTCTAAAAAAAAGTTGATTTTTATAATTTACCAGTTTTTTCATCATTTTTGGATAGAATTTGCGAGGTTCCTCACTCCAACATTTTCAGAAGTGTGGTAATTAATCATGTAAGTTGTATTTTTACCTCTATTGAGGAAAGTCAGCATTATCTCTTAGCATTAATACATTTTTGCAATGTTTCATTTTTAGCAATCATCTTGGGCTGGGAAATTCCAATGGGATAAAATTTATAGACTACCATTAGTTTGAGAAACATAGTGACATTTACAATTTCCTTTTAAATGTATCAGCACAGTAACATTTACAATTTACTTTTGAATGTCACACAAATCTCACATTTGTCTAGTATTATACCCAAAGCATCATCATTTTTTTTTCTTCCAGCCTTGTACAATATCTTCATCTGCTTCTATTTAATCAATCCAATTGAAAACTTGGACTAATTTCTCCTTTTGTTATACTCCTATTCTCCAATTTGTTAAATCCAAGGAATATGAAATATATCCATCTCCTAAAGTGATTAAATTTTTGAAAAATAATTCCTTTCCTTTCTTTCTGTTTTGCAATTTACAGTTATAATATAAATTATTTTCCCTGTATTTAGTCTATTTGCCTTCTTAAGAGTTTCCCAAATTTCTACTGAAGGCATACAGGTAAAGGCTACCTTTCACTGATTCAAAAACAGTTACAAATTTTATACTTGAAAGCGTGGACTTTGGAGTCTGTGGGACTCCAGTGTGGGAGGAGGTCTGGTATATTGGAATCCCTAATATTTTGATGTAACTTTTTCTGTAATGTAAAATCTCTTTAAAAATAAAGTTTATCATATGAAAAAAACAAAATAAATGGTTTTTCGCTCAAGCAAATTATCCAGCTGTTCTGTATCTCATGTCCACATCAGTAAAATGGGAGTAATGGCACTTTCAATAAAGGTTTTATTGAAGCTTGAATTAAGTTATATAACATATATGTCTATTAGAGTGGTGAACACGTTTAAATGCTAGATAAATGATAAAAATTAATGTCTGGTCTTAATAATCCTTTCTTAATATAGAAATCAAAACATCTCTTTATCTGACTCCTAATTCAGATATGAATCTTACCAATTTTACCTCAGTTTTTAAAATTATATCCTCTAACTGTGCCCTTGAAATTGCTATACCTGCTCCTGAAACGTACTTCTCTATTCTTTAACCAAGAAAAAAGAATACCTTATTTAAAGGCCTTATATGTATATTGATTTGTGGTAAAATAGCTCCCATTTCCTTGTCATTTATATCTTTTACATCTGTGCTTCCACCAGTTTTCTTGTACTGTAGTTAATTGTGAAATATTTCACTGCAATAATTTAGAGTATTGTTATTTTGTCTATGGATGTGCCCTTTGCTGGCCCTTGTGCTCTATATATTCATGGATGATTAAATATTTATTTATTATCCTCTAATTCTCATACTTAATATTGCCTACTTTACTTTTCTCCAGCAGAAGAAAAAGCCAATATTTTATTTTTCAATACATCAAAGATGAACTGATTTAAAGAGCTGTAATGTTTATAAACCCAGTAATTTTATTAATCATTTGCCTTAAATATATCATTGTTTTGTGTCTCCACTCTTCATTGTATAATAATAAAAATGAGATATGTTTATAGGTATACCAGATTTCCCCAGGAAAAGGCCATTTCTTAACATTTCTTTGAAGATATCTCACTCTTCTGTACTCATATTCCCAAGGATCCCACTATTATGGATATACTCATTATCTTTGACCTAGAATTTATGACCCATTCCAGTCATGCTTCACAGAATAGGTTGACATGAAAATAGAAACATCTGCATGTAAAAACTTCTGGCTTGCTTACCTCAGAATCTGAACTGGGCTTTTTTGGGGGTGAGAAATCTAAAAGAATTTCCAAACAAGATTCTTCCATTCATCCAAATTACCAGTATTTGTTTATGTTTGTACATAGATGTTAGAAAGAACTGGTAGATGTGACAAAAGGGGGAGTGTGAGCATGAGAGAATGAGAGAATAAAATCAAATGAACAAGTGGAAGCACTCTTTTCCATGAATTCAGAAGTATATGATGCCACAGAGCCTTAGTTCCCCAAAATAATGTATTCTTCCTGTTCCTCCCTGTCTGACATGTTCTCCAAGGCTTAAGGTGTGATGGGACACTTAATACATTCTCCAGTTTTTTTCTTTTCTTCAATTTATTATAATTCATTACTTTGTGTATTGATAATTAATTGTTTCTTTTCTTCTAAAATCACTATTGATATAGCACAGATTTCTCATGCAGAGAGACAAATAAGAGAAAAATAATATGCAAATAGCAATTACCTTCTGAATGATATTTGGAAATGTGGCTTACATAAAACTAATGATCCTACACTAACAGTTAGGTGAAAGATAGTATTCCAAAATATTAATCCATTTATCAAAGTCAGACTTCAGAGTTGTATGTCACCGCAATCTACTTTTAATCAACCCTCTACATCATTTATACAAGTGGCATGGAAATATCATTGACCCCACACATCAAGTACATACATAATTGCATATTTCATTGGTAACCATGATCTTCTCACACTCACAACAAGAAAAACAGGTGTAAATATATTAAAAGTCAAACTGGAAATTGCAGAAAAGAAATATTGAATGTGACTATAAAAGTTACCTAAAATGGCTAACGTAAACCTGAGTGGGCATTATCAAGTTTCATTTTTGGGAATCATGAGAGATGTATATGATGAAGATAAGCCACAAAGAATTTATCAACAACTGAATATATCTAGGTCACTGTTTCTTTAAAAATAATCTCACAACCCGGTCCCTAATCTGCTTGGTACTGACACCATAAATAACTGGATTTAAACAAGGAGGAACAACCACATATAGATTGGCCAAGAGGATGTGAATGTAGCGAGGGATATTTCTACCAAACCGGTGAGTCATAAAGGAGAAAAATGCTGGTGTGTAAAAGGCCAAGATGACACAGATATGTGAACCACATGTGCTAAGTGCTTTGAGCCTGGCATCCCTGGAAGGAAGGCGGAAAACAGCTCGAAGGATCTGAATATATGAAAGGACAATTAATATCAAGTCGAAGATGAGGGCAGCAATGGTAAATAAGCCATAGATGATGTTGACTCGTATGCTAGCACAAGCAAGACGGGCAATTCCCATGTGTTCACAATAGGTATGAGGGATAATGTAATGGCCACAGAAGGGCAATCGCTTGAGAAGAGGGCAGAAGGGGATGACAAGGAGAACTGGCCTCCCCACTACAACAGAGGCCATGATGACTACTACTTTGTTGGTGAGGATAGTGGAATATCTCAGAGGGTAGCATATTGCAACAAAGCGATCAATTGCCATGGCCAGGAGCACATCAGATTCCATACCAGTGTAGGTGTGGATGAAGAACATTTGGATAAGGCAGCCTTCAAAGCTTATCTCCCTTAGTTTGAACCAGAAGATGCCAAGCATCTTGGGGATGGTAGAAGTGGAGAGGCCTAGATCAATAAAAGAGAGAAGAGCCAGAAAGTAGAACATGGGTTGATGGAGACTCTCTTCAGTCTTGATCACAAGTAGGATAGTGACATTTCCCACTAATGCTATAAGATAAACAAGGAAGAAGGGGAATGCAATCCAGATGTGGAAAGCTTCCAGACCAGGGATGCCCAGCAGAAGGAAGTCAGCAGGGTATGTCACTGAGTCATTGAGAGAGGACATCTTGCTGTAGAGTCTTGGAGATTACTTTATGGTTGTCTTCAGTTTCTCTGAGGATACATAAGGTAATATATAGTGGCTGCATGGCACTAGATATAAGAAAGTATTAATGAAACTGTTAAAAAAAAGAAAAAGTGAATTAGCCCATCATAGTTTTGTAAGTAGGAGATCTATTGTATGGGTATGACAGTGGTTGAAAGGGAAGTTCTGAGATCATGTATATTACTATAAGGAAAGGTAAATAGTGCAGCATGGGACTGTATAACATAGTGTAATCTCAAGTGAAATAGAAATACAGGTGATATTGCAAATATAAGATTGTTTTTACAGAATATAAATACAGATAAACTAGAGAGGTGGAAACAGAAAGGCAGCTATATACACCATGAGAAGCACAGAGATATTGAGAGATGATGAGTTTTTTGTTTGCTTGTTTGTTTTTCTGGGGTTTTTTTTTTTGTTGTTATTATTATTGGAATAATGAAAATGTTCTAAAAACAATTGAAGTGATGAATGTACATCTATGTGATTAAACCAAATACCAAAGATTGTACACTCTGGATGGATTTATGCTTTATTAAAATGTATCAATTAAATTTATTTGTTAAAAAGTGAAAAAATTCCAATGGGACTTTTTGGAGAAGAGGGAAATATATTTGAACCTTAAATCCATGTTGAAAAGTAATGCAATGAAAATCTATTAATAAATAGATAAATAATTAAAAATGAATTAGAGAATAACTATTAGAGATAGTCAAATCATTGCCTATCCCATTTAACAATACATTGGGAGTGTGGGTGATAGAAACAACCCTTTTTGATAGTTGTAGTGATTCAAGATAGCATTTAGATCAAGGGCTCATCAATCTATACTAGTATGCATAGAAACCCTTGTGGTAGCCAGAAATTTTGTGAAGTCTTCCAAGATATGCTAGTTACTTAGTTATATAGATAATTAAGAGAAAACTACCCAAACTGTTTTAAAAAGTGAGATAAGGATTAGAATGGGAAGAAAAGTTTAAATATGATGCTGAAGATATATCTACTTATGAGACTCTTCTATCTTTCATAGTTGTTTTTTTCTAGTTATTACTGCTGTTTTCATTTGCTTTCCTAAGACGGCATTGATATTTGTCTGATAATGAGACTGAGCTCATATATTTCAATTGACTTACTCTTTCGTGTTTTTCTATTTTAATAGTCAAATAAAGATTGTAATTCACCAGAGAAACAAATAATGCAAAAACATGATCATCCTAATAGAGGTATAAATGAATTTAAAGTCATCATCTGCATATGGCACTATTAAAAAGAAAAACCGAGCAGACTCAGAAAAAAAGGAATCTCACTCAATTTGAGGGAATTCATCTCTGAAAAACCTACAAGTAATATCAACTGAATGATAAAACACTGGAAGGTTTGCCCCCATATTGATAATGAGGATAACCAACTAGACTCAATTTAGTGTGTTTCACTGAAGCTTCTAACCAGTTCAACACGGCAAGAAAAAAAGAAAGGAATATATATATATTATATGTTTGGAATAAAAGAAGTAAACTTGCTCTATTCATAAATGACATGAATATTACATAAAAATAAGGTATCTAAAGCTAAGTTATGAATGACTCATATAAGAATCAATACATCTTATATACTATTAGCAAGCAATTGGAAAATTTAAAAAGATAAAATTTCACAGTACTATTCAACATGGCAACAATAACACGAAGCTCTTAAAAATGAGCACTGAAAATTGCAAAACACCGCTAAAAAATTAACAACCTAAATGAAGTAAAAATATATATTCATGGTTTGAAAGGCTCAAATATATTTAGATGCCAATTCTCCTTAAACTGTCAATAACTTCAAAATAGTTACAATCAATAGCAATATATATAAACTGATTCTGAAGTAATTATGGCAATATGCAAAACACATTGGTAAAAGATAATAAAGCCTGGGGCGGATATATAAGGACTTCAAACTTACTTTAATTGTAAAATAATCAAGACAATGTAGTAATTCAATAATAATAAACAAATAGGTTAAAGAGACACTAATAAAAAGAAGAAAAATAGGTACATTTTATATACTCCCTTAATTTATATAAAGTTGTCAATTTAGTAATTCAAGGAAGATAGGATTATTTTTTCTAGCAATAATATTGGTGAAATTCAATATATGAATACAAAATTAACTTTCATACCTACCTCTCAACACATGAAAGTATTAATTACTTTTCTGTCACAGATCTAAATGAAATATCTCAAACTTAAAATTCTTTAAAATACAACAAAGGAGATTATATTTGCAACTACTGGAAAGCAATGGTTTCTTAGAATATAAAATCCAATAGCCATAAAATATTATTCCATTAGATGTCATCAACATTAAAATTTACTTTCAAAATTTAAAAATAGAAGACATATACTGCAGGAAAATATCCACAGTCCTTTTTTATGACAAAAGATTTGGTCAAGGACACATAAAATACACTTACAACTAAAAATAAGAGAAACTAGTAATGGAAGAAGAGGAGAAAGCCTTATACTAAAAATTTGTTAAGGAAAATATACGACTGACATCAATATGTTCAAATCATTAGTCACCAGGTAATGCAAATTTTAACTACAATGCAATATCACAACACATCCACTTAAGTAGCTAAAATTTTTTAAAATGACAACACCAAATATTGGAAAAGACTTGAAGCAACAGGGTCTTTTACACTGATAATGTCAATTGCAAAAATTACAGTTTGGTAAATGGTAGTCATAAATTTAATCATGAAGTCCATAAATTGTTGCTTATAAAATTATAATTCCCAGATGTTTACCCAAGATTAATTAAAATATGCTCACACAAACAAATCAAATGCTCCTCAATAAGTGAATAGACAAATGTGGAAAATTTACTCAATAAAATTCTATTCAGCAATAAATATTGATCAATTACTGATGGTGTAACAACATTGATGAATCTCAAAATCATTACCCAGTATTAATGATTGCTGTTAGTTACAAAGGGGTACATACTGTATGAGTACCTTTATATGAACTTACATGATATGCAAAAATATATGCTGAGAAATTTCAGGGCAGTGATTATCTGAGATGTGAAGGAGGTAAGGATTTATTGGGAAGAAACAGGATTTTTTGAAATGATATAAAATATCCATATATTTATAGGTGTGTAGGATATACAGGTATATCCATTTGTTGAAGATATACAGTTAAGATTTATGCATTTAAATCTATCTCTTAAATCAAAATATACAATATTTATGGGTGTTGAAATTGGGAGATTATGCCTCTCAGCTTAGTTCATATGTTTTTAATTCCCCATAAAGAAATAGTATAAAGAAATAATTATAGTGACAATGTCATGTTTAATATTTTATAATCAAAAAGTATAATTTGCTTTAGTAAAATAGTCCATTTGAGCTTATTTCATATACAGATTATTTAATTGGAATAGAATGTTAGTTTATTTCACTCAATAAAAAAAATCTGAGTACAATATTTTGCAATCAAGTCAGAGATCATACAATAAAATAAGTAATATTTTGTGAAGACTAGTAAAAATATTTTAATTCAAATTTCAAAACATTTATCTGTGAAAGAGATCCTATTATACCAGTTTTAGAGGAAAATAAAAACAATGTTTAGGACCTCTAAAGAACATGTCTTAAAGTAACTTATAAAAGTAATTTGTGTAGCTGGAATTTGAACACGTGTCCAACTCTGTATTAATATCTCAAAACCTTTTGGAAATGGTGCTTTTTTTTTTTGGTATGTATAGACATAATAATATTTGTTATGTTAAGATTTTCTATCATTGCACAATTTTTGAAACCCATAAGGCCTGAGACAACTATGGAAACATTTGCTATACTATAGTAAATTGCTCATGCTTATTTTTCTTTCCTCCTTTTAGATCTCCTGTAGTATTCAGTAGTCAAACCCTAAAATGAAAAATATTTGCGGCATACTCTTCTAAAATAGCAAGAAGGGTGACTGGCAGTGAAACCAGTATATCACATGTGGTTGGATGGTGGAACTTTGGTAGGGTGGTCCTTGAGCCAGAGGATGGTGATATTATAAGGCAAGGATTGGGGTAGGTCTAAGCAATAACAGAAATGAGAAGCATGCTGATTGTGGAGGCAGAACATCAAAGAAAGGAAAGTGGATTTGGGTGGGGGGGGGAGGGCAATTTTTGGCTAGAATAGATGTCCTGTAATTAAAAAGTAGAAAATATAACCTGATGTTCCCCAATACCACATCTGAACTCCATTTCCTATTGTGCTGGTGATACCATCAGATTAGTGGATCTACCTTAGAAACTTATAGTCTTCACATGCATATAAGATGGAACTTTTAATTCTTTCAAGTTTGAAATTAAAAAATGGTAGATTTTGAGAACTTTTGAGTTTTGAAGGTCCCTGGTCTAACCATGACCAAGTGACAAAGTTCTCCCTAACATCCAGAGGGGAATTCAGTCCTCTCCTGTGTATTTGTGTTTCTGCTGGCATTTGGGCTACTACCAATTTCATTAATGTTCAGTTCAAGACTTCTAATTCAGTGCTTACAGACATCTGGCATAGCTAGCAAAAATAAATTCCTACTTCTGGTGTTTAAATAAGGCAACAATCATATATCATCGTATTATTTTTAAAAGAGTCTGTCTAGATTGAGAACCAGACTTTCTCAGTACAGTACTCCTGGCAGTCACTATCCATTGACAGAGTTTAGCCTTTGAGATGAACCAGCTTTCCCTTACCTTGCAATTCTCAGAATCAATAAGGCTATGGATTTAATAAAGGCCTCATAATTTTTCTGGTTTCATATCTTCTTATTAGGCTATCCTGGCCAACTGATGTTGGCTGAATGTCAGATTCACCAAGAAAAGTCTTCTCTCTGTATCATGTGTATATGTGGAGCTGATTATGATTTAGAGAATGTGGTGTTTTGGACCCCTCCTTTTGAACCAGGCAAACATGGGTTTATGTCCTCACTCTTCTACTTTCTAATGACCTCAGACAAATCATACTGTGATACTTATTTTACTTACCTGCAGATTTTGAGATAAGCATATATTCAATATCATATGGCTTTTGTGGTAATTAAATAAGATGAGGCATTGATGTGCCTAACAAAATGTCTTGTATACTTGATGGTTTTTAAACGTTAGATGGGATAATTTTTCATTATTATTATTCATGGATGTTAATCTTGGTGATAAGGGTTTCTTCTAAAATATAAATTTAATGCTATACGAATAACATAAACATGAAATTCATTAGAGCAAAAGTGACCGAGGGAACTTAGTTCACACAAAATAATTGTTAAGCTGAATGTCAGTTTCTTTGTTCAAATGAAATACAGGGCTATGTTTTAAAGCAGCATCAAATATCCCAAGCATACATTGCACACTTAGTTAGAGAACAAGTGGGACTCTTTCAGGACTCATAGAATTTATAAATTCTTTACCTCTGAAAGAGTTTCAGTCTTGGATAAATATAGAAATTATGAGAAAATTACCCTGAAACATGGAATTTGTAGGTTAGGATTTATATAATCAGAACACAACATGACTCTTTAACTCAAGGTTATTTGCATTTTTGTTTTCCTCTGTTTGTGAAAAATACTGTCACAGTACTGACTATGAGCCTCAAATACAGCTTTAACACAATTGGAACAGGCACTGCATTGGAGTTTGCAGCTCAGAGTGTGATGGATAAACCTAATGCCTTACAGCTAATAGGCTATAAAAACTAATCCATAATGTTGCTCTACTGACCACAGTGTTGCTCTCCCTGCACATTCCATGGTTCAGGCCTCTTGCCCCTCACCCAGGCCATATCTGCATAGAAGGTGCACCCCTACAGTGGCTGGTGCTATCCCTACAGGCTAAGGTGGCAGCTTCAATAAAGGCGACTGCACTTTCATTCAAGATGTATCAGTAAGTGATGTTACCTGATGTTCCTTCTTTCCTGAGTGTCCACTCTGCTGGGCTGCTCCATCTATCTGAGCCTTCCTGTAGGGAACATCCACACCTATCTTAAACTATAGCCTGTGCTCCCTTCTCAGGTAAAACATTCTGCCTGCTTTGCAGTGTCAGGCTGGCCTTCTTGGCAGATCCCTCAAGAGGGACACTTTATGCAGAGGTAACTCCCCTGAGAAGGACATGAGACATTCTCTTCAGAGATGGGGAATGTCTAAAAGCTGGAGTCAAGTGTTATGAAGCCTCTCACTTTAAACCTACATCATCAACCCAAGAACCTTTTGACCACATTATTTTTTGGCTGCTTCTTCAGCATGAATGGAAGTCAGGTCCAACTCTGCACACCCCCATCACTTCCAGTACCCCTACTGCTCAAACTTATGGCATTACATCAAAAGTAGGACTAGTGACATGAAGAGCAGACCTCGGGATAAATGATATACTTCATCCATGTATTTTGATAAACTTATTAAGATATATATGAGGGCTCTTCCAAAATACACATATATTTATAATTTTAATATTCATATTGCCCCCTTTATATGTTGATTTTGATCATCCTCTCAGAATTTCTTTTTACGGTTTATGTTTAAATGTCTTTTCTGTTCCACTTCTATATATGTTGTCACTTAGGTACAGCAGTTTTTACATGGTTTATGTCCATTTTTCATTCTGTGTTTCTACCATATTTCCTCCAATGATTTTAATAATTGTGTCTGACTTAATTGGATAAATAAGTCCTCCTCATATTCTATTCTCATTTCTTCATTAACATTTATGTTCATTGTTTTATATAATTCCATTTAAATAAAATAATAACATGTTGGTCCCTAAATGTTTTCTTTTTCTTTGCGTAGCTATTTTATATTCTGTTTCTGTATCAATTCATATCAGAGAGTTTAGTGAAGTTGTTCCTATAGTTCAATTAGTAATTTAATATCTTACTTTCTCATTTAATAACTAATACTTGTGTGAGTTACTTAACTTTTGAATTTTAACTTACATGGTTACAAAATGAAAACTACCAAAAGGACCAATTAAAGTGCCTAAAATATTGTAAATGTTCAATAGATATATGATATTATTTGTGGTGATATTATCTTTTGTTTCATAAGGTGTGTTTCTTGAATTATATAAAAGGTGAGGTGCTTCTCCTCATCTCTACCCTGTAGAGAGCTAACTTTCCCCTAGTACTGTGCTTTATCCATCATATACATGCAAAATATATGTACTTGTTATCAAGAGTTATTGAAATAACTTTTGAAAAACTTTTCTAGAGTTATTGATTTGGTTCATGTTATATGTTTTTGTTTTTCAATTGAGAAATACGACAGTTTCTTTTCTTATTTTAAATAGCTCCATGCCTCAATATAATATTCATAGATATTTTTATATCTTCATCTTTCTTCATGTGAGCATTCCTTGAAACACTTCTCAAGATGCCAATTCCACCAATTTAGGAAAATATCAGATTTTATGTTTACACTTAAAAGTCATTTTTATATTTTGATGAATGTATTGGCAATGTAAAAATCTGAGGTCAGTTAGGCTTTTTTATGAGTCTATACATCTGTTACTTAATATAGTAACACTTATATAATAATATTAATAGCTATTGCTCATCAGCTGTGGAAATAAGTTGTAGGAGGTTGTTCTTCTCTGCCACAGTATTCTCACTTTCAGAATTTGTCACTTCAAGTGTCAGTGTCAGAAATAAAAGGCAGTGTATGTCTTTGCAATTTTCTTCCTCAAAATCTACCATTATTGGCTTAGATTAATGTTGTTCTCTGCTAAAAGAAAGTAGTTTACTTCCTGCCTTGCAGTGACCTGCCCAAGATACATATTAAAAGATTTTAGTGATTCTATTGACCTTCCCATTGTCCTCCACTGTATGCCTTATTCCACCATACTTTACCTATATTATTTTATTTTGTCTTCATAAGAATCAGAAAATTAGTAATTATTGTACCAATAAAGAAGAGGAGAGTGAACATTTGGGTGTAAATTAAAACAATCAGTTCAGAGTGAAAGGGTGAACATGGTAGAACTTTGAGTACAGAAGAGAAAAGATCCTGACATTAAGAGCAAAACAATGAGAAAGGGCTTGCTAACTGGATTTCCTGAAACCTGTGGCAATATGGTGACTTTTCACTCTTTGGGTCATATTTTCCATTCACATTGCCTGACCATACTCTACCTTATTTATTTATTTCAATTCTGATACTGCTTCAAAAGTATCTATGAATTCATAATGTTATCTTTTTTCTAGCAAATATTTACTTAGCTTAAGACGAGATATAAAATAAAAGAACATACTTCAGAGATTTATTGAGCATATCGGGTTTTTTTACAGCACTCTGCTAGGCAGTTATCTTTTTGACAAAGGAATGATCTTTAAGTGAATCTAGTCAGAAAGTAAATTAAAGTGTCCCATATAATTACTATAAAAAAATAATGAAAGACATGTTTAACAGCCATGGATTACAACTTCATGTAGTAACTTCTGGAGTTTTAGATAAAAATATATATTTTAAGTTGTGACCTTGGAGATTCTGAATCATTAGGTAGAGAGAGAACCTCACAATTTCTATAAAGCTTCCCAAGTTCATAAAATGCAAATTATGGGACATTTGGAAATTACTCCATTCTTCTTCATATATTCATATCTCTTTTATTGTTCATACAGTATGTATACATCTCTAACATATTGTTTTGTTGCTTGGTTATGTGATTTTCTTTGATCAAGGCAGTATTAACTAACATGGTGAAAACAGAGAACTTACATAAGTGTGATTGTAAGATGTTGCTTGGCTTCACCCTTCTTGTAATTTGCCAAGTGATGAGTATGCCGCAGGTAGCTACTGCTCCTTCAGCCAAGGCCTTGGGATGAGCCATATGGAAATCTAAACTGACATCAAGCCTGTCTGACCCACTGATTGAAAGGGAGCTTCCCTCAGCACTTCAGTGAGCAAGTAAAGTAATTATATTTTGTTCTAAGTATGTTATAGCGTAGTTAATTAAGCAAGGTTAATTAAAGCCTGGTGAATACCTTCTTTTAAAGTACTCAGCCTAGCATATCAGGTAATATGTTAATTAGAAAAATACAAATAAAGTGCTAGAACATTGGAAGCAATAGAGAAGTTGTTTTTAAGTAGCAATGATCAAAAACATCATACTTATGAATTACAAACATCTCTTCTATTTTAATTAGATTATTAATTTCTTTTGGGAAGAACTATGGGACCAGAAGATTCAAGAAAATTGTCTGGGAAGACAGTGGGTCCATAACACAGATCATAAAATGGTCACAATTGAACAAACTAAGTTTTAGGTAAGGTTTGGCAATGAGGAAGCTATCAGACTAACACAACTCAGCAGAGTATTCCTTTTCGTTACCTTCAAGATTGAATGTGTTTCACCTGGCTAAGTGCACCGTTTAAAGCTTCAGAAGTAAGCCAACCAAAGTCCCTCCAAAAATATCATGCTTATTTCATTTACCTAGTGCTCTAAGACAGTCTATGTCTACTGAAATTCTATCACACTTTCTACACAGCCTGTCATATACTCCATTTTGAATTCACTGAGCAATCTATTACAAAGTGATTTCTCTCGCTTCTGTGAACTCTTAATATTGATTGTGACTTTCATTGAATTTTCCATCAAATTACTTTTAGAAGCATTGTAAGATTTTCAAAAATTTTCTATAAAGTAATTGCAGAATGGCAATAGTCATGAAAATGAAATTTTATTTTTTCCTTCTAGTTAACCTGTTAAAGTCTCTTAACTGGACAAATTTGAGGAGTGTTTAATTTCCATTCTTCTTTCATATTGTCTTTACATTCTGCATAGATACATGCAATGATTGTAGCATCCACAGAAATCCAACATCAAATCTAAAATATTGGTCAGCATGCTGCATGTTGGCAACTGGTATATAGGTGCAAATTGGTAGGATATATTGACGATTATTTTCATCATACTAAAATGGTATAATAAATTTATGTTCAGAAACCCAAAAATGCAATCTTAGACTATAAATATAACCATTTATGTTTTTTAACATTTGGGATAAATTTATAGGAAACAAAAGAACGTTATATGGCATATATATTAAAAAGACTGAACATCAATAATAATAATAATACTATGTTAGATGGGCTCTGCTATGTTTATCAACATATTAACTTATTCAACACTCACTGTAACATGTAAAGTAAGGAAAAGCAACATTCCCTTTGCAGAAGAGAAAAATGAATAATTAAAATAATAAGAAATTATCTCAGTTAATGTTGATTATTATTTGTAAACCCAGAAATCTAAACATATTTTTCTGTAATAAACGGTAGTTGCTTTGATTTGTCTTCAATGCTTTCAAATTTTGAAAGTTATTGGGAGCAATATACAAGTTATGGAAGGATGTTTTAACATTTTTAAGAGTGATTAGATTCTGAAACTATTCTATACCTGCATAGAATGACAACAGGAAATTTTACAGTGGGTTTTTTATATATATTGAATTATACATTGTCCAATGTTACAATCAGTTGCTATGATGCTTAACCAATTTCTTCTTTTAAATATTGTGCTTACTTTGGAAGATATTATGTTGGCCCCTTACTTCATCCCTTATAGAATAGATTTTTATGTGAGCATTTCATTGAAGAAATCCATTTCGGTCATATGCATTTTGCTGTTAGTTTTTTTAATGAAAAAGAAAATTTTGCTTATAGACACCTGCCATTCATAACTTCCTATCAGTGAGAACACCATTTTTATTACTAGAAATGTAAATTTCCTGTTGTGGACTTTAGAAAAGCTAAATAGGTGAGAATAAATTGTATTGGATGCTATATTTCCAGTGCTGTTGCCAAAAAAAAACCCTAGTCATCATAGGGCACAAAAACATAAAAGGAAGTTGATGGTGGGAGACAGTGCACATTTTGACTACAGAATACATCATTAGAACATGAAAATTAAACTGCACTTAAAGTTATAATGGAAAATATTCATACCTAAAAAGTAAAGCATGTCAAAGCTTTCAGACCAACTGGAAATATGTGGAAATGTTCCCTCTAAATATAGAATTTGGGGAGTAGAGGTGGCTCAAGCATATGAGAGGCCTGATTCCCACATGGAGGTCCTGGGCTCAATCTCTGGCCTTGGTACCCTCCCCCCATATACACACACACACACACACACAGGACATAGTGAATTTAGTTTCTTTGAAGAATGGTTCTTGTAATCTTGTGTGGCACTGGGGTGGGGCTTTGCGTATTGGACAGAGGTTTAAAATCAATGAAATAAAAGTAAATAAATAAAAATCAAACCCTTGTCAGACATGAGGCTTCCAAAGATTTCTAACCATGGAGTAGGATGCATTTTTACCTTCTCAACAAAATCATTTGAAACACGAAACTGTTTAATTTTGAGAAAGTCCCATTTTTCTAAGAGAAAGAATTTGAGTATTCAGTTAGATATATTAAAGACATGTCCATATACATTAAACACTCACACAAAAAAAATATTTAATAGATCATGACTCAAATTCCACTATTAGAATTTTGTAGTCTAATTCTAATTGTAGTCCTTTTATAAATAAGATTTTCATCCTTTTATACAAGTATAATTTTCAAGTTCTCTCAGAAATAGAGGCACATGGTGAAGTACATGGTAGGTAGTGCCTTTAGGAATTTTTTTTTTTTTTTTTTAATGAAGAATCAGGGTAAAGGTGTTGGAATAAAGAGAAGAACTGAAGAGATTTTTCAAAACTTTATACCTCAGTGATGTCTTCTGAGAAATAAGATTAGGCTTATAACTGAAAAAATTACCAATAATTTTCTTATTTTACATTGGAATTTAGTTCTTTCCTGCAGAGAAAAACTAAGGCCTTTGCACAAAAATAATTATGACCATTTGGAATACTATTCTATATTCAAAGACAGAGACTTGGATATGTTTGATTTCCACAGTTAAAAACTGAAAGCAAATCTAGGGTGATATTTCCCCTACTTTAATGGAACCCTTCATTCATAAGAATAAGCACTCAACAGGAATAAGGAAAGGAAAAATGGTGGATTAAGACACTAAAAACATTCCTTTGGTCATTCAGGATTTGCAGGGTTTTGGGATCTGAAAAGTAGAGTATATATAGCCTTCTTTAAGTTACATTCATGTCCGCAAGAACTAAAGCCAAAAAAAAAAAGAACTAAAGACAAGAATGAAGAGCATATTCACCTTTCTGCTTAGTCCTCACACCATAGATAATAGCGTTGAGGGCAGGCGGGATGACCACAAAGAAGTTGGCAACAAGAAAGTGGACATAACAGGGGAACTTTTTTTTACAAATGGGTGATGAAGGAGAAATGCAAATGTGGTTAGAAAGCACACATGACTCCAACAGGTGAGCCACACATGTTCAGTGCTTTGTGATGGGCACCTCAAAATGGAAGGCAGAAAACATACAAGAGCATGTAGATGTAGGATATTCCATCCAATTCTACATTCAAAATAAGAAAGGGGCCACTAAAAGCCTATTGATGGCATGGATGGGAAGTTTGCATAGACCAACTTGGTGATACCCATATGGCTCACATTAGGAGTGGGCATTAATTTGAGCCTCACAGAGGGGAAGATGATAGATTAGGTAGAGAATGGACAACATAGCAGGACTGGGCACACTCTAATACCCAATTCCTGCCAGCACTTGGAGTGTCAGAATGGTTGTATCATGAACTGGTACACAGATGGCTATGCAGGGGTCAGAGGCCATAGCTAGCAAACAGCAGATTCAACTCCTGTGAAGGTGAGTATCAGAAACATCTGGGACACACAGGTACTAAACCAATTTCATGTGCATCAAATCAGAAGATATCCTACATCCAGGGCATTGAAGTTGTAGAGACAGCAAAATCTATGGCCAATAAAGTTGTCAGGAAGAACAGAGGATCCCACAGAGTTCGGTCAGACCAGATTATCAGTAGAATTGTAGCATTGCCCAGCAGAGCCATTGAGTAAGCACAGCAAAAAAGCAGAGAGAACCAGCCCTCAACAGGCTCATATCCTGGAGTGCCTGGAAGGAAAAAGGAGTCTGGGTGGAAAGTGTTAGTGTTGATATGGAGCATCTTGCCATTGATAAGATGTGAAGTAGTTGACCCCTCTAGAAGGAGAAAACATAACATGGGAACAGTTATAAAGGCTTTTTCAAAACTTCTCCATTAGGCTATATTCTGATCTCCATTTTTTTCTGGTTAAAAATGCTAATGCTAAAACATGAGTCCAAGGCCAGATGTAGGCATACACTTTAAGTGAAAGGGACATAAACTTTGTGATGCGTCTCCCTGCAAATATATGAAAATTTTATATTGTACACATTTGCTGATATCCATACAAAACCTGCAATGTATTTCAAAAAAAACATGAAGGGGATTTATGTTCTTGTTCAAATATCTTTATAGACAAAATATATGTATCAACATATAAAAAACAGAGAGACAGATACACTTACACAAAGAAGATGACAATACATGCAAAACTTAGGCAGCTGATACATTCTAAGAATATCAGCTTCAAAATGAAGCTGAATTTTTCCTGAATTTATTCTGTTCATATTTATTCATAACCCCCCACACACACTACAATGAACTTCAGACATGAAAATAATTGCACAAGCATGGAAAAATACTAAAACTAGAAATCATCTCCAGGAGATAAATGGACTTCTTTGCCAATAGTTTTATGATAGAATTTGAAGAATCTCCAAGGTTCTTCTTGATTCCAGATTCATAGGAATATTCCAGGATCTCAATCAATTCTATCCTTCCCTCTGTATGTGTGTGGGGAGGGAGTTCAGTGAGGAGATTTGGTGAAAGGAGAATACTGAGAGAAGTAAAGAACTCTTTCCAAAGACAATGACAGTAGACATAATTATGCTGAAGAAATCCATGAAATTGAATCTGTGTTATTTCTTTTTATCTTTCTTTACTTAATAGAGAACAAAAGAGAATATGGAATTAAAGAATGAAGGGAAATAAAAACAGAAGAAAGAAAGGAATAATAAAAGAAGGAGAAAGAAATAAAAGTTGGATGGAAGAAATGAAGGAGGCAGGCAGGAAATAAGGAAAGTAGAAAGGAAAAAATGAAGGGAGAAAATGTCTCAGCTCTAAACGAGTCCAGAGAAAAGTGATAAGGAAAAGTTCCAAATTTTAAGAAATATATTTTCTGACATTAGAAATTAAATATTTTGAGCTAGTAAATCATTTAAAGCTATATTTAATATATCTATCTCCAGACTTCTTGTTTCTCTGTGTCCCTTTTTGTAATCAACTTTTAAAACACCCTTATCTGTGGTCCCTTGATAATGTCTATTTTTGTTGTTTTGAAAGAACATGCTTTTAACTCACAATTCTCACCAAGAGCAGAGTTTGATTTATTCCACAAATTCAAGTTCCTTCTGCAGATGGTTATTATAAAAATTTAAGTGTCTCACCATGATATAGTATAGCTCTTTTTCAGTCAAGAAACATTTTTACAGAAGTGAGATAGATTATATTGGTCGAATCAATTCAGTTGAAGCCAACTCCTTCAATGTAAGCAAACTGGTATTCTCTCATCATCATCTGTCTCTATCTCCTTTGCAATAGGAAACACTTATTAAAAGGGATAGGCTAAAGAGCTCTAGAGTATCTACTGAAAGAAATTTTAATACTACCAGTTCTTAGACAGTCAAGGTCCTGTCTGAAAAGAATGCCAAGTCAACTCCCTAGTCTGAGCTAGGACTAATGTCTCAGGGCCTCCTGGATAAGACAACATTATCTGCACTAGGGATAAAGGGACTGATGTAGAAGTAGAATCTCCATTCACTGCCTCCCCAATTCACATTGTCAACTAGGATGTGAGAGATAAAAAATTAATATTACCAAACCATACTATTTCATGTGAATTGTACAGAATCTCTTATTCTGTGAAATTTTGCATCCTGATTTTATTCGATTTTGTGACAATGCAGATTTTTGATATTATGTAACTTGTATGAGTATCTCCCCACATCCATGCATTAGTCATCACCAATAATTTATTATAGCATCATGGCTATCAAATAAGATAAAGTCTCTCATCTGTTTTGCAAACCATGCTTGTCTTACTAGCTGTGAAGGGGTTATGAAATAAGTGCCACATTAGTTCCAAAAAATATTTCGCATATGCTTTCCTAAATAAATATTAAATTAGCAACCAATACTTTTATGGGCATTATGTTACACACATCCAATGATCTGGAATAATTAAATTATTTCTTCTCAACATTATTAAAAGTACCTTCTCTTTAAAAATTACCTGATAGTCTACCTTAAAAGTGTAAACTACCTATTGCCCACCAGACACCCTTTCATTCATAAGTCCAAACTGAAACCATTTTCAACTGCTTCCTTCAATATTCTTCTCTCATGAGTTCTTATTTGACTTTCAGACCAAAATGAAACTCTCACTGCTCATCCACAGTTATTTGCATTTAGAGTTGGCATTGGAAGTATAAGGAAATGAGTCAGTTAATCTCTGTGAATGTATTATGTTTCATTCTCAAAATAAGAAATATAGCAGATGATATTACAGGCTTCGAAGATAATGAATTTGGACCTACATCTTGGTTCCACTTTTGCTGACTGTGTAACTTTTAACAAGTGAGTAAGCGTTACTAAAATAAATATTTCCAGAGAGAGAGAAAGAGAGAGAGTGAGGGAGAGAAAAGAAGTGAGAGTTAGGACAAGATGCAAGGTAAAAAGAGAGAAATATATACAAGGGAGACTTGGTGATAAAGGAGAGAAGAAATTGTGACATATCCACATGAATGAGATTGGTTGGTGAATACAGAAAAGAATGTGGCAAACACTCTAAATCCTACTTTAAATTTACTTTCAGCGATCATAAATCTTTTATAAGGGACTGATTAGGCTTTCATTTACCTTATGAATTGGATAACACAGCTCCTTATTTCACTCCCTGGACTCATTAAAATACTTACAGAGGGAAGTCAATATGAAAATGCCTTTCTGTCCGGCACATTTTTATTTGATATAACAAGAAATTCCACTGCCCCAAAGGTCTGTCTCATATTTATTAAGTGTTTCTCCTTTTCAATTGCTTATTTCAGTAAAAATATTTTCTTCACATGGTTATAAATCTGCTTGGTTCTGACTCCATAAATAATAGGGTTGAGCATTGGTGGTACTATGACATAAAGATTGGCCAGGAGTATGTGGATGTAGCGGGGGACATTCCGGCCAAAACGATGAGTCATAAAGGAAAAGAGGGCCGGTGTGTAGAAGGCAAGAATTACACAAACATGAGAACCACATGTGCTGAGGGACTTGATTCGGGCTTCACGGGAAGGAAGACGGAAAACAGCACAGAGTATCTGAACATAAGAAAGAGCAATGGCTATAATGTCCAAAAATAGGATTGATATAGCACCTAAGCCATAAATAATATTGATCTTGATACTGGCACAAGACAGGCGAGCAAGTCCCATGTGCTCACAATAGGTGTGGGGGATGACATGATTCCCACAGAAGGGCAATCGCAGGATGAGAAACACAAATGGAATATTACAAATTAATGACCTCACTAACACACCAAGACCAATCACAGAGACAACCTCGTTGGTGAGGACGGTGCCGTATTGGAGTGGATTGCAGATGGCCACATAGCGGTCATAAGCCATTGCCAAGAGGACTACTGATTCCATGCCAGTGAAATGGTGAATGAAAAACATCTGGGTGAGGCAGGCCTCAAAGTTGATTTCCCTGGGGTTAAACCAGAAAATGCCGAGCATCTTAGGGATGGTAGCTGTGGAGAGGCCCAAGTCAGTGGTGGCCAACATGGCCAGGAAGTAGAACATGGGCTGGTGTAGGCTGCTCTCAGCCTGGATCACAAACAGAATGGTGAAATTTCCTACGAGCGCAATCACGTACACAGCAAAAAAGGGAAAGCCGATCCAGAGGTGATGTGCTTCCAATCCTGGAATTCCCAGCAGTAGGAAGGAGGAGGGATGGAACTGAGTGTCATTGGGCAGGAACATCCTGCTTGGTAATACAGAAGTACAAGTCCATGGTCCTCACAAAGGTGTGCTGGTCCAATCTGCAGCTTTGAAGACCTACAGAGGAATAAAAATGTCAGAAAATTGGATACAATTGTCTTCCTATTTAATTCACACAATTAGAAATGTACTACATAGAGAGCACTGTAAAGGAGTGGCACCTCAGCAAAGGCTCTGGAAGAAATTATGCAGTGAATTAAAATTAGAATTCTACATACTATCATTATCCTTCTTAGCATAGTTCCTTCTGTCAATTTACAACCGCTTTATTCCTTTAGTATGCTAAGGTTTTTCCTTATTATCTATTTCATTAGTTACTTTCCATCAACATCACCAATTGAACAGAAAATAAGGAAGCTATAAATCATGCCTTACTCATACCTTATATATGGAGTTCCCACTCCAACACAGGGATTCACACAAATACATAATCTATTTTATAACTCACAACCATGTGAATAAGAGATATCTTCATTTTAAAGGTGAGACTATCATGATTTTAAGAATTTAGGGCACATGGGAAATTGAAAGAAAAGAGTAGGTAGAGAAAAATACATTTTGTGCATTGAATTGTAGAAATAAAGGAAATCTACCATTTAAAAAGTTACCCAAACTGTTTTTAAATGTTTTCAGGTACATTGATTATAGCATTTGTTAGTATATTTCCAAAGTCTCCAATCATTTATTATGTGTAAATATTTGTAGTAAAACCTCTCTTTTGATCAACTTTGATTCTCTAGGAGCAGGACTAACCATGACCACAGTTTCAGTAAGCCAATGAGCCTTATCTAGGCAATGAAGCAAGGGAAACAAAGTCAAGGGGAAGAGTGCCTGTGATAAGCACGTCATGGAACTAGCAGGGCACCAGGTATGGGGAAACAATGAGCTCCTAGGAGGAAATAGCAGTAAATATTTGCAAAGAAGCAATACTATTTTTGTTTTCAGTTCTTCTGGGTATTTACCCAGCAGTGGAATTGCTGGATCATATGGAAGATCTATTGCTAGTTTTCTGAGGAACTGCCAAACCGTCCTCCACAGTGGCTGGACCATACCGCAGTCCCACCAGCAGTGGATGAGGGTTCCTATTCCTCCACATCCTCTCCAACATTTAGTGTCTCCTGTTTTTTTAATAGCTGCCATTCTGATGGGTGTAAGATGGTATCTCATTGTAGTTTTGATTTGCATTTCCCTGATAGCAAGTGATGTTGAGCATTTTTTCATGTGCTTTTTAGCCATTTGTATTTCTTCCTTGGAGAAGTGTCTTTTCAGGTCATTTGTCCTTTTTTTATATGAGCAACATGGGAATCCCAGTGGGTTCTGTGTAATATTTTGGGTAATCTAAGCACCTCTTAAAATATATGTATATATATATATATATAAATAACATTTTTGTAAGCAAATACACATATATGTATATATATTTATATATCATTTTGCAAATGTTTGTATGTATTGTGAGAATTTTGATTTTTACCCATAATAAAAAAAAAAAAAAAAGAAGCAATACTAAAGGCAGGAGATGCTGTTTGCAGGAAATGTCCTGTGGAAGGTCCTTAGGGATAGAGGCTTTTTTCCATAATGTTGTGGCTTTGTAATAAAATAGTGAATACTTTGAAAAGTTGTGACAATGGGTAACACAAGGAATGAAAGTTGGATTTACTAAGGAGGTCAAATTTTATATGAATTCTCCACATAAGTGCCAATAACACTGTCTTTTATTGAATAAAATTCCCAGCATCCCTAAAATAGCACCTTAGATAAAAAATCTAGGCATTATTCTCAAAAAAACATGAGCAACAATGTTTTCCTTTTTTCAACATACACCAGAATTGATAATCAGTAAAGGGAAATTACTATGCAACAGATTATCAGTAAAGAGAAATCTGATTCAGATGATAGATGCAAAGCTAATTGCTAGAGCAGAAAAATAATCTACATCTTTGGATTTTTATAAGAAGGATATATAGTATTATTACTTGTTTGTGTATAAAATAATGGGAAAACTAGATCTCTAAACTCAGTAACTATTTTACATCGGTGCATTGCCTTAGTACTTAGTAAGTAGACAGACAGTGATACGAAAACACAGTAGAAATTTTGGAAGACAGAGACAAAAAAAAATTTGTAAATGTCTGTCTTATTTCTTTACCATTAAGTTAGTGAACTGGCTAAATCAGAAATCTGAAACATCACCTTCCTCCTTTTTACACACATTTTGGAGGACAATTTGCAAAAAATTTGCACACAACTTTCAACACAATTTACATACAATTTACACACAATTTGCAGCCAAATTCTATGTAAACCTAGTTTTCTACTTTTTTTCTATTTTGAAAAAAAGCAAATAACAAGCATACTTTTAACTGTGTGACCTTGCACAAATCATATAATATCTCTATACCTCAGTTTCTATAGTTATAACATGGACATAATCTAAAGATAAATAATCCTTAAATCTGTTGTTAGTTAGTAGACAGATTTTTCTAAAATGTACACAGTGATTTCAAGCAAAATCCAAATGGTTTAGTAGTATTATATGGCCCTTTCTAATTGTGATCCTGTTCATTGCTTAAACTTCCTCCTTAGTCTTCTTTCCCCAAAACATATATCTTGTCTCCTCCCATTCTTTTCTATCCATTCTCTTTCCTTCCGTCCATTTTTGTGGCCTCTAGATATACCTGTGAGTTGGGAGATAAGGAAGACTCACCAGGCTGAGGACCAGGATGGAATTCTGTGTCTGTTTTTTGTCTCTCAGTCTTTATGAGGGCCCTGCTGTTAGCTTGAGATGAGCTTTCAAAAGAAAATTCTCTAGAGCCAGTTTTGTAAAGGACAGAGTCTCTGAGGATCTAGTTTCTAATCTATTACTGAGTCAAGGAAAGGAAACCATTAGGGCAACCTAAGGAAATGAAGGGAGACAAGTAAGGTTTCTTAATTAACCTGTGAGACTCCAAGAACCTTTTGTTACTGTGCTATATATTAGAACACACAGTGATTGATGGAGCTAATTCTCTCACAGAATATATGTAATCAACCCCTATATACTCTTCAGTAAGTTTTAGTGGATACTAATATTATGCTTAATTTATTTCAGAATACTCTGCTTAATCTAGGAAAAATAAAATCTCTATAGTCACATGTGTCTCTAAGTAGACCTTTCTCCCTTTTCTTCCACAGAAATGATAGCTAACTAATATATCCTAAAGGATGGCCTTATTTGAACACATCTAAGTGGGAATTTCTTCCTGTATGTGCACAGGGCTCTTTTTCTGGAATATTATTCTATCTTTATTTTGCACATTATACATCCTCCAGATGTTGACTTAAATGCCACCTTCCCATCAGCCCTTTCTGTCCCTTTAGTTTTGGTCACAAATCTTTATATATTTAATGTTTAAAGGGAAGCGATTAACTTTACCCAATTTTCTCTTAGTCTTCACATTACCTTGCTGTTGACAAATTTTAATGAAATGAGAAAAAAAGATCAATAAATCAAATATATAAGCCCTTTTGAAGAATGATGTGGTTTGGACTGACTGTATCATATATCCCTTTATATTCTAGCCAAATGTGAAAATGAAACTGTCCAGACAATTAAGACAAATATAAACAAACTCAGTTATGTGATGAGTTTGTTTATGATACAGTAATGGGCCTTGGTGAGAAGACATAACACAACTAGAAAGACAGGATCCACTCACACTCTATGACTGGAAAAGTAAGGGTTTGAGTTCTACTGATGGCACATCATGCAAGGGAGAAGTATCCTAATCTAGTTTTCACAGAAAGAAAAAAAAAGCTGGGTGACTTCTGAGTTATTTCTTCATTGGGGTTACAAACCCAGCAGAAATGGAAAGAGAAAGGGGACTTACTCAGAGGACAACCAGGTATTATGGAACTGTCCATAGCTAGATTCAATTGAATGCATGATCTATGGGACTCTCCTGAGGGTTCTTCTCAGAATAATAGATAAGGGATGAATTTCAGGGTAAAAATGGTAGGAAGGAAATGTTTTGTTCAGTGGTACCTGATTCTAATTGATCAAAGGTTAACACATCAATACATTCCTCCCCAGAATTTTGATTGCTCTTGTATACACACTAGGTCGAGTCCCAAGATGACATCAACCAGGGACCCATGTGGTGTAAGGAGAACATATGAGAATAGAGCTGTGAAAGGTAAGGGAAACAGCGTGAGTCATAGGTATAAAATGTGACACTGTCAGATTGCAGTTATGTGAATTGAAATGGAACCCATGCAGAGTTTGTTGCTGTGTTAGTGGGAGAGAGAATGGATAGGTGAGAAAATGACTTTTAAATAATACAAGAAGGGTGTCAGATATAATACATCTGTTGCAAACTGAGTTTCCTTTACACTGCATATTATTGCATCTATTGGATGATGCTGCCTTTGTGTGTCTGTCTGTGTGTGTGTGTGAGTGAGTGTGTGTATACAAAATCCCACCATCTGTACTTCAAGGGAGAAGTTTCAAATATAATCAGTTCCAGAGTATCCTTCAACATGGCAATAAAATATAATTACTGTAAGAATAAAGACAGACGTTTAGTGAAGTAATGTCATTCTCCACTGGTGCAGTTAATCCTAGGATAGTGATCATTATTATTCATCTTCCTCCCTTCTGCAGACCATTCCTGATTTTCCTTTTCATTGGTCATCAAGTCCAACAATTGCATTGTTATGGTGTGCCTGCTGCAATTGTCCATTCCCTGTTATAGCATGGAAGAGCCAAGAGACTCCCCATTTTTCCCTGAATTTCAGACATCTTCCTCTCTGGTCTTCTTGTGTAACAATAACCCTGGCTCTTCATGGAAAGCATGGACAATTATCACCACCTGTAGAAGTACATTGAGAGATGGGTCTTCTGGTATTCTACAAGAAAGCAAAAATAAAAGGTCTCTGGATTAATAAAACATCATTCTAGGCCTCATATTATGTTATAATTATTAATATACAATGTCTGGCACAATCTCAAAAATAGTAAAAAAAAAAAAAAAGACAAAAGGGCATGATCAAACACTAAGAGAAGCAACAAATAAAACAATGATCATAAACAGCCTCACTCTCTCTCTGTCTCTCTCTCTATATATATATATATAAATATACAAAGTGCATAAATAAAACATTAAAATATTGGCAGAGATATGGATACTAGAGAAAAAAATATTAGGCCAAAATATTTGAAATTAAATTCTTTATAAATGAGTTTAAACACGGATTAGATTTAATTTTTTAAAATTACTAAAATTGGATAAGAGTTAGAAAACAAATCTCTAGAAAAGGAGAGATGAATATAATGAAATATTAATCCATTTATCAGTCAGTCTTCGGAGTTTGTATGCCACTAGAATCTCCTTTTTTCAAACCTCTACATCGTTTATACAATTACCATGGAAATATCATTAACCCCACATATCAACTACATACACAATTGCATATTTCATTGGGAAACATGATCTTCTCTCATCCACAATAAGAAAAACAAATATAAATATCTTAAAGTCAAACTGGAAATTGCACAAAATAAATATTGAATATGACCATACAAGGCACGAAAAATGGCTAAAAACAACCTGAGTGGGCATTATCAGTTCTCATTTTTGGGTATCTTAAGAGAGGTGTATGATGAAGATGAGCCACAAAGAATTTATCAACAACTGAATATATCTAGGTCACTGTTTCTTTAAAAATATTCTCACAACCCGGTCCCTAATCTGGTTAGTCCTGATACCATAAAAAACTGGATTTAAACAAGGAGGAACAACCACATACAGATTCGCCAAGAGGATGTGAATGTAGCGAGGGATATTTCTACCAATCCGGTGAGTCATAAAGGAGAAAAATGCTGGTGTGTAAAAGGCCAAGATGACACAGACATGTGAACCACATGTGCTAAGTGCTTTGAGCCTGACGTCCCTGGAAGGAAGGCAGAAAACAGCTCGAAGGATCTGAATATATGAGAGGACAATTAAGATCAAGTCGAAGATGAGGGCAGCAATGGTAAATAAGCCACAGATGATGTTGACTCTTATGCTAGCAAAGGTGAGACGGGCAATTCCCATGTGTTCATAGTGATATGAGGGATAATGTAATGGCCACAGAAGAGCAATCACTTGAGAAGAGGCCAGAAGGGGATGACAAGGAGAACTGGCCTCCCCACTACAACAGAGGCCACTTTGTTGGTGGACTATCTCAGAGGGTAACATATTGCAACAAAGCAGTCAATTGCCATGGCCAAGGAGCACTACAGATTCCATACCAGTGTAGCTGTGGATGAAGAACAGTTGCATAAGGCAGCCTTCAAAGCTTATCTCCTTAAATTTGAACAAGAAGATGCTGAGAATCTTGGGGATGGTAGACATGGAGAGGCCTAGATCAATAAAGGAGAGAAAAGCCAAAATATAGAACATGGGTTGATGAAGACTCTGCTCAGTCTTAAACACAAACAGAAGAGTTACATTTCCAACTAGCACCGTAAGATAAACAACAAAGAAAGGGAAGGCAATCCAAATGTGGAAAACTTCCAGACCCGGGATGCTAGGCAGAAGGAAGTCAGCAGGGTGTGTCAATGAGTCATTAAGAGAGGACATCTTGCTGAGATTCTTACAGGAAACTCTTTTGTTGTCTTCAGTATTTCTGATGAGACATAAGGGAATATATGATGGTTGGATGGCTCTAGATATAATAGCATGCCAATGAAACTGTTAAATACAAAAGGGAATTAGAGAATAAGTTACTATTCGAGATATTCATATCATCACCTAATCCTTTTAACATTACATCGGGAGTGTGGGTCATAGAAACAGCCTTTTCGATAGTTGTTGTAGTGGTTCAACATAGCATTTAGGTCAAGTGCTCATGAAACATACAAGTATTTATAGAAAATCTTTGCATTAGAGAGAACTTTTGTAAAATCTTTCAAGATACGTTAGTTAATTATGTAGTTACTTAGGAGAAATCTACCCAAACTGTTTTAAAAAGGGAGGTAAAGACTGGAATTGGAGGAAAAGTTTGAATATAATGTTGAAGAGTCATTCACTTAGGAGATTCCTCTATCTTTCACATTTCCTTTTTTCTAGTCATTACTGCTGTTTTTATACGCTTTACTATGACTGCATTGATATATGTCTGATGATGTGACTGTGTTCATATGTTTCAACTAATTTACTTATTAGTGTTTTCCTATTTTTTCAAACAAATCAATTTTATTGATATATATTAATAAAGCATAAATCCAGCCAATGTGGGCAATAAATGGTATTTGGCATAATCACATAGTTGTGCCTTCAGCACTTCAATAATTATTAAACCATTTTCATTATTCCAATAATAATAATAATAAAACAAACAACAGACAAACAAACAAACAACAAACTCACCACTTCTCAATCTCTCTGTGCTTCCCCTGCCATACTTAGCTGCTATTCTGTTTATGTCTTTCTAGTTTATCTATATTTGTATTTTGTAAAAATTGTCTTATATATGCAATATTACCTATATTCATATTTCACATGAGGTTTCACTGTGTTATACAGTCCCATATTACAATTTTTATCTTTCCTTCCAATAATGTACATATACCTAGACTTTCCCTTTCAACCACTATGATAACCATATAATAACACTACTAGTTACAAATTCTATGATGTGCTTTCACCACTTCTACTCATTTCCAAAGATTTTCAAACAACCTTTTTACCAAGTCTGCACATAATGAACCTCAGCATTCCATTCTCTATCCTCGGTCCTTTCTCTGGTGACCTATATTCTAAATTATTAACTCCTTGAGTTTACACAATATATTTGGTTCATTATAGTGCAATCATACAGTATTTGTCCTTTTCTTTCTCTCTTGCTTCACTTAACATAATGTCCTCCAGTTTCATCCATGTTGTCATATGCTTCACAACTTCATTTCTTGTATTTCTTTTTTGGACAAATGTCCATTGAAGTCTTTTGCACATTTTTAAATATGGTAGTTTGTCTTTTTATTGTTGGGTTGTAGTATCTTTTTATGTATCTTGGATATTAAATGCTTATCAGATATATGATTTCCAAATATTTTCTCCCATTGAGTTTGCTACCTTTTTATCCTTTTGGCAAAATCCTTTGAGGCAAAAGTATATACTTTTGAGGAGATCCCATTTATCTACTTCTTATTTTGTAGCTTGTGCTTTGTGTGTCAGGTTTAAGAAACTTCTGCCTACCACAAGATCTACAAGATATTTTCTTAAATTTTCTTCTATGATTTTTATGGTTGTTGAGGTCCTGATAGATTTTGATTTAATTTTTGTTTAAGGTGTGAGATGGGGGTTTTCATTCTTTCTTTTAGATATAGTTGTCCTTATCTTCCAGCACCATTTGTTGAATAGACTGTTCTGGCACAGCTGAGAGGGCTTGACTGCCTTGTCAAATCATTTGGCCATAGATGTGAAGGTCTATTTCTGAACCACCAATTCAAGTCCATTGGTCTATATGTCTATCTTTTTGACAGTACCATGCAGTTTTTACCATTACAGCTAGGTGATATGATATAAAGTCAGGAAGTGAGAGTCCCCCAACTTTGTTCTTCTTTAATAAGATATTTTTTGGCTATTTGAAGCCCTTTACCCTTCCAAATAAATTTGATAATTGGCTTTTCCATTGCTACAAAAGTGGCTGGTGGGATTTTCATTGGGATTGCATTGAATCTGTAAATGAGTTTATAGAATTGACATCTTAATGATATTTGGTCTTCCATTCCATGAACATGAATTGACTTCCATTTATTTAAACCTTCTTCAGTTTCTTTTAGCAATATTTTGTAGTTTTCTGAATACGTATGGGGAAGTTATGGGATGATAGTATGGGAGTAGGCAGACAAGGCTCAACTCTCTCTCACACACACAAAGAGAAAACAGAGAAACAGACCAAAACACACTGTGTAACGGATGAAAGGACTGTGCTGTGTAACCCCCAGGAGAGTAAGGACAGAGAGATGAAGAGTCTGAAGCAACAAACATGAGTTACTAACCCCTGTGGCATCGAGGAAGGTACCCATCCACACCCTCAAGATTTAAAGCCTGAATAAAACCCCTAGCTCACTGCAGCCAACTGAGAGAGGAGAAGAGATCTTCTTCTCTGTCAGCTGTCACAAGGGAAGTGGGATCATGCATCAGAGTAAGTAAATTGGTTTCTCTTTAATAAATATGGCCAGCACACCCTCCTTAGAATCTTGGCTCTGGCCAGACCAGAATCATTGACAAGTGGAGGTTGAAAGAATCACCTCCAAGGAAAGTTTCACTGATAAGTGCCATCTGATTGCTGGACCAGAAACTGCAAAAAAAAAAGAGCTTTTAGATCTCTCTTTAGTCTCAACTCCTGGGAGTAAATCTGTACCCCATTAGTGAGTTCCTGGCCTGATTTTGATAACTTAACCTGGGCAGTTTTAAACACTCAGAATTAGTGGACCAGAAAACCAAAGAAGAGCCATAAAAAATAATCACTAGGTAAGAAGAAGAAATTGAAGATCAGAGTGATTTTCACCAACATATTCAGATACCTAGACATCAGCAAATAATTACAATCTTACTAAGAAACAGGAAGAGATGGCCCAGGCAAAGAAACAAACCAAATATCCTGACAAGATACAGAATTTAAGAAAATCAATTAAAAATTGAAGAAAAATATGTATAAAGTGATAAAAGATATGAAGAAGACACTGGGTGAGCATAAAAATTAATTTGAAAGCCTGCCAAAAAAACCCAACAGACTTTATGTGAATGAAAGACACAATGGCTGTAATTAAACACATTAGAGGCACATAAGAACAGATTTGAATTGATTGAAGACTGAGTAAGTGATATCAAGGACAGAACATCTGATCTGGAAAAGACAGGAGAATAGAAAGAGAAAAGAATGGAAAACATGGAACAGGGTCTTAGGGAATTGAATGAAAAAAAAAAAAATCCATGTTATCAGTGTCCCAGAAGGAGAAGAGAATGGAAAGGTGGAAAAAGAATATTTGAGGAAATAATGACTAAAAACTTCCCAACTCTTAAGACATAAATATCTCTATCTAAGAAGGACAACACACCCCAGACAGACTAAATCTGCATAGACCTACTCCAAAAACCTACTGTTCACAATGAAAAATATCAGAGATAAAGAAGATACTGAAAGCAGCAAGAGAAAACCAAAGTATGAAATACAGGGGAACCTCAATAAGATTAAATGCCAACTTCTCATCAGAAACCATGGAGGAGAAAAGAAAGTATATGATTCATTTAAGGTACTGAAAGAGAAAAACTGCCAGACAAGAATTCTGTATCCGGCAAAACTGTCCCTCAAAAATGAGAGTGATTTCAAAGTCTGTGCAGACAAACAAAAACTGAGAGAGTATGTTACCAAATGACCAGAATTACAAGAGATATAAAGGTAGTTCTGCAG
Organism: Tolypeutes matacus; assembly: GCA_026826555.1. NCBI lineage: Eukaryota > Metazoa > Chordata > Mammalia > Cingulata > Chlamyphoridae > Tolypeutes > Tolypeutes matacus. Next base: position 542,060 of record JAKSZT010054377.1, on the reverse strand, counting down.
CCTGAAAGGAAAGTACAAGGTTGAGAGACTTGGAGAAGAATGTAGGAATGAATATTGTAGGAAAAGGTAAATTAAAGGATAAAAAGAAAGACAGTAGAATGGCACAACCATTGTGGAGGACTGTTTGGCAGTTCCTAAGGAAGTTGAATATAGACTTTCCATGTGATCTGGCATATCATTCCTATGTATAATTCAGAAGAACTGAGAGCAGTGACACAAATTGACATATGTTCACCAATGTTCATAGCAGCATTATTTATAATAACCAAAAATTGGAAACAACCCAGGTGTCCATCAATGCATAAATGAATAAACAAATTGTGGTGTATACACACGATGGAATATTATGCAGCAGTAAGAATAAATGAAGTTGTGAAGCATATAATAACATGGATGAACCTATAGGACATTATGTTGAGTGAAGCAAGGCAGACATAAAAGAACAAATAATGTATGATTGCACTACTACGAACTAAATATATTATGTTATCTCATGGAATTAATTATTATAATATAGGTTACCAGAAAATAGAATGAGGGTAGAGAATGGAAAGCTGATGGTTAATCTGTGCAGAATTGGTTAAAAGTTTGTTTGTAAATATTTGGAAATGAATGGAAATGGTGAGAGCACATAATGCTGTTTGTGACTAGCAGAACTATTATATAGGTATGGCAGTGTGTGAAAGAGAAAGCCTAAGGACATTTATGTTACTAGAAGGAAAAGTAAAAAATGTAACATAGGACTGGATAACATATGAAACCTTTTGTAAAATACTAATAAGGGTGATATTGTATATATAAAATTGTTTTTACAAAATATAAATACAAATCATCTAGAGAGAAGGAGAAAAAAATAGCAGTTATGCATGGCAGGGGAATTATAGAGAGATTGAGATCTGATGAGTTTTGTTTGTTTGGTTGGTTGGTTTTTCTTTTTTAGCATTATTATTATTACTGGAATAATAAAAATGCTCTAAAACTGATTGAAATGATGAATGCACAACTATGTGATTATACTGAATACCATTGATTGCACACTTTGGATGGATTTAAGCTTTATTAATATGTATCAATAAAATAGATTTGTTAAAAAAAAGTCCACTAATAGAATTCAGTACATTCAAGCTCATTTTAAAAACAAGGTTTTCGTTATTTTACATAAGTATCATTTTCAGGTTCTTGCCAGAAAAAAGAGGCACATGGTAAAGACACATGACAAATGGTGCCTATAGGTTTTTTTTTTTTTTTTTTTTTTTTTTTTTTAATGAAGAATAAGCATAAAGGTGCTGGAATAAAAGAGAAGAACTGATGTCATTTTTAAAAACTTTATACCTCAGTGATTTCTTCTGAGAACAAAGATGAGATTTATAACTGAAAAAGATTAGGTTTAATCTTTTAAATTTTCTTTTTGTACTTTTGAATTTAATTCTTTCTTGCAGAAAAAAAAAACAAGAAAATTACAATAAAATAGTTATGACCATTTGGAATTCTATCCTATCTTCAAATATAGAGACTTAGATTTGTTTGATTTCCACAGTTAAAAACTGAAAGCAATTCCAGATATTTCCCCCTACTGTAGTGGAACCCTACATTCAGAAGAATAAGCACTCAGCACCAATACAAAGATGAAACATAGTGAATTAAGATATAAAAGCATTCTCTTGGTCATCTAGGATCTGCAGGGTCTTTGGATCTGAAGTTCATTTAAGAAGATACCCACCTGAAAGTAGACTCAACATTACCTTCTTTAGGTTACATTCACATCCTCAAGATCTAAAGACAAGAGACCCTATGCTGAAGTGAAAGCATGGATTGCATGCTAACAAATCTGCTTAGTTCTCATCCCATAGATAACAGGGTTGAGGTCAGGTGGGATGACCACATAGAGGCTGACTCCAAAATGTGGATCACACATTCTCAGTGCTTTGTGATAGGTATCTCGAGATAGGAGGCAAAAAACAATACGGAGCATGTAGGCATAGGGTATTCCATACAATTTCACATGCAAAATAAGAAAGGCAGCCACCAAAAGCCCCAAGTTGGCATGGATAGGAATGCTGGCACAGGACAACTTGATAATGCCCATGTGGCTCACAGTAGAAATGGGCATTAATTTAAGTTTCACAGAAGAGGAGATGATGGATTAGGTAGAAGAGAATGGGCAACATGAGCAGGACTGGCACACTATAATACCCAATTGCTGCCAGCATTTGGGGTGTCTGAATGGTTGTATTGTGAACTGGTGCAAAGATGGCTACATAGGAGTCAAAAGCCATAGCTAGAGGAACAACAGATTCCATTCATGTGAAGGTAAGTTTCAGAAACATCTGAGACACACAAGCTCCAAAACCAATTTCACATGCATCAAACCAGAAGATACTCAACATCCAGGGCACTGAGGTTGTGGAAATGGCCAGATCTATGGCTGATAAGGTTGTCAGGAAGTAGAACAGAGGATTCCACAGAGTTCAGCAAGACCAGATGATCAGTAGGATTGTAGCATTGTCCAGCAAAGCCATTGAGTAAGCACAGCAAGAAAGCAGAGAAAACCAGCCTTGAGCAGGCTCAAGTCCTGGAGTGCCTGTAAGGATACAGGTGTCTGGGTGGAAAGTGGTAGTGCTCTTATGGCACATCTTGCTATTAATAAGATGTGAGGTAGTTGACCACCTCTGGAGGGAAAAAACATAACATCAGAAGAGTTATAAATGCTTATTCAAAACTTCTCCTGTAGGCTAGATTTTTATCTCTATTTTTTTCTGGTCCAAAGCCAGATGTACGTATATACTTTAAGTGGAAGGGACATGAACTTTATAATGGATCTCCCTCTGAAATATTTGAAACTAATATCTTATACTCATTTGCTGGTATTCCTTACAAAACCTGGACTTTTTTTAAAAAAAAACATGAAAGGATTTTATGTTTTTATTGAAATAGTCTTTAAAAACAAAATTCACTTATTTAAACATACCAACATATAAAAACAGAGAAAGACAGATTGACTTGCACACAGAACATGACAATATATACAGAACATAGGCAAACAGAGGTTGTGGAATGATAGGAAATCCAAAAATATCTTAAGCTGATGCATACTTAGAATATTAGATTCAAAATGAAGAGTTTACTTTCCTTAATTCATTCTGTTCATGTTTACTCATAAAACCCTACAGGTACACCGAAGTGAACCTCAGATATAAAAATAATTACACAAGCCTTGGAAAACAATAAAGCTGGAAACCATCTCCAGGAGAAAAATCAATCTCTTTGCTAGTAGTTTTACGATTAAAATAAAAATAAAAAATTCTCCAAGATTCTTCTGGTTGCCATATTCCCATGAATATTCCAGGATCTCAAATAATTCTATTCTTCCCTCTGTATGTGTATGGGGAGGGATTTGAGGGGGGATTTGTTGAAAGGAGGCTATTGAGAGAAATGAAGAACTTTTTCCAAAGACAATTATGGTAGACATAATTAGGCTAAAGAAATTAATGCCCTTAAGTTACTGGGTTTCATCTGTGTTGTTTCTTTATTTCTAACTTTAATACAGAAAAAATAAGAACAGAATATGGAATTAAAGAAGGAAGGAAAAGAGTGTAATAGGAACAGAGGTAAGAAGGGAATAATAAAAGAAGGAAAAAGAAATAAAGGTGTGATGGAGGGAGGGAGGCAGGAAGGCAAGAAGACAGGAATGCAGGCAGGCAGGAAATAAGGAAGGTAGAAAGGAAAAAAATGAAGGGAAGAAAGGTCTCAGCTCTAAATGAGTTCAGAGAAAAGTGATAAGGAAAAGTTTCAAATGTTAAGAAATATTTTTTCTGACATTAAAAATTAAATATTTCCAGAAAGCAAATCATTTAAAACTATACTTAATGTCCATCTCCAGACTTCTTGTTTTTCTACCTACCTCTTTGCAATTAACTTTTAAAACCCACCCTTATCTGTGGTTCCCTGATAATATCTATTTTTATTCCTTTGAAAGATCATGCTCAAACACACAGTTCTCGCCAAGAGCATTATTAATGATTCATTCCACAACTTCAAGTTCCCTCTGCAGATGATTACTTTAAAAATTTAAGTGTCCCACTGTGATATAGTATAGATCTTTTTCAGTCAGGAAACTGTTCTAGAGGAGTAAGATCGCTTATATTAGCCCAGTCAATTCCGTTGAAACCCATTGCTTTACTGTGAGACAACTGGTATTCTCACATCATGCCCATCTCAATTTCCCTTGTGAATGGAAACACTTGTAGGAGGAATGGGGCTAGAGAGATCTAAGGTATCTACTCCAAGAAAGAAATCTCAATACTGCCAATACAAACCCTCAGGGTGCTTTCTAAAAAGAATGCCAACTCAAATCCCGCACTGAGCTAGGACTAACACCTCAGGGTCTCCTGGATAAGAAAACATTATCTGCAACAGGGATAAAGGGACTTATGTAGATTTAGACATCTCCATTCACTGCCCTCCCCCTACTCACATTCTCACATAGGACATGAGTGATACAAAATTAAGATTACCAGACCATGCTATTTCTCATGAATAGTATTTGTTGTGTGAAATTTGCTTCCTGATTTTATTTGATTTTGTGATAATGCAGATTTATGAAATTATGTATCTATTATCTCCCCACATCAATGCTTTAGTAGTCACCAATAATTTATTAAAGCATCATGGATGTCAAACAAGATAAAGCCGTTTTATCTCTTTTCCAAGCAATGCCTGTAGAATTAGCTTTGAAAGGGTTATGAAATATGGGTCAAATTAGTTCTAAAAAGTTTCCCTTATGCTAACCTAAATAAATATTAAATCTGCATCTAATAATTTACTGGCCTTATGTTATACTCATCCAATGATCTGGAATAACTAAGTTACTTCTCAAAAATATTGAATGTTCCCTATCTTTAAATATCACCTGATACTCTAACTTAAAAGTATAAGCTTCCCATTACCCACCACACAACCCTTCATTCATAATTCTAAACTGAAAATATCTTCAACTACTTCCATCAATATTCCTCTCTCAAGAGTTCTGATTTGACTTTCAGAACAAAATGAAACTTTCATTACTCATCCCCAGTTATTTGCATCTAGAGTTCGATTGGAAGTATATGTGAATGAGTCAGATAATTTCTATGAGTGCATTATTGTCTCAGTCTCAAAATAAGAAATATAACAGATGATATTACAGGCTTTGGAGATAATGCACTTGGACTTACATCTTAGCTCCCAACTGCTGCCTGGGTAACTTTTAGCAAGTGAGTAAACTTTAGTAAAATAAATATTTCCGGAGATAGAAGGAAAAAAAGAGGAAGAGAGAACAGGGGGTTGCAAGGTAAAAAGAGGAAAGAAACGTAAAGAGGGAACCTTGGTGATAAAGGAGAGAAGAAATTGTGACATATTCACATGAATGAGATTGGTTGGTGAATACAGAAAAGAATGTGGCAAACACTCTAAATCCTACTTTAAATTTACTTTCAGCAATCATAAATCTTTTATAAGGGATTGATTAGGCTTTCATTTACCTTATGAATTGGATAACAAAGCTCCTTATTTCACTCCCTGGACTCATTAAAATACTTACAGAGGGGAGTCAATATGAAAACGCCTTTCTGTCAGGCACATTTATTTTTATTTGATATAACAAGAAATTCCACTGCCCCAAAGGTCTGTCTCATATTTATTAAGTGTTTCTCCTTTTCAATTGCTTATTTCAGTAAAAATATTTTCTTCACATGGTTATAAATCTGCTTGGTTCTGACTCCATAAATAATAGGGTTGAGCATTGGTGGTACTATGACATAAAGATTGGCCAGGAGTATATGGATGTAGCGGGGGACATTCCGGCCAAAACGATGAGTCATAAAGGAAAAGAGGGCTGGTGTGTAGAAGGCAAGAATTACACAAACATGAGAACTACATGTGCTGAGGGACTTGATTCGGGCTTCACGGGAAGGAAGACGGAAAACAGCACAGAGTATCTGAACATAAGAAAGAGCAATGGCTATAATGTCCAAAAATAGGATCGATATAGCACCTAAGCCATAAATAATATTGATCTTGATACTGGCACAAGACAGGCGAGCAAGTCCCATGTGCTCACAATAGGTGTGGGGGATGACATGATTCCCACAGAAGGGCAATCGCAGGATGAGAAACACAAATGGAATATTACAAATTAATGACCTCACTAACACACCAAGACCAATCACAGAGACAACCTCGTTGGTGAGGACGGTGCCGTATTGGAGTGGATTGCAGATGGCCACATAGCGGTCATAAGCCATCGCCAAGAGGACTACTGATTCCATGCCAGTGAAATGGTGAATGAAAAACATCTGGGTGAGGCAGGCCTCAAAGTTGATCTCCCTGAGGTTAAACCAGAAAATGCCGAGCATCTTAGGGATGGTAGCTGTGGAGAGGCCCAAGTCAGTGGTGGCCAACATGGCCAGGAAGTAGAACATGGGCTGGTGTAGGCTGCTCTCAGCCTGGATCACAAACAGAATGGTGAAATTTCCTACGAGCGCAATCACGTACACAGCAAAAAAGGGAAAGCCGATCCAGAGGTGATGTGCTTCCAATCCTGGAATCCCCAGCAGTAGGAAGGAGGAGGGATGGAACTGAGTGTCATTGGGCAGGAACATCCTGCTTGGTAATACAGAAGTACAAGTCCATGGTCCTCACAAAGGTGTGCTGGTCCAATCTGCAGCTTTGAAGACCTACAGAGGAATAAAAATGTCAGAAAATTGGATACATTCTCTTCCTATTTAATTCACACAATTAGAAATGTACTACATAGAGAGCACTGTAAAGGAGTGGCACCTCAGCAAAGGCTCTGGAAGAAATTAAAATGAGAATTCTACAGAGTATCTTTATCTTTCTTAGAATACTTCTGTTAATTTGCAGTGGCTTTATCACCATAAGAAGCTAAGAATTTTCCTTATTGCCTATTTCATTAGTAATAACAAATCATTCACAACTGATTGGAAAATAAGGAAACTATAAATCATACCTTACTTATGATTTATATTTACAGCCCCCCCACCCCCCAGGCATTGACACAAACACACATTCAGGTGAATAAGAGATATCTTCCTGTTAAAGAGACAATCATGATTTGAGGAGTTTATGACACATGGGAACTATTTTGAAGAAAAGATTAGATAGAAAATGAGCCATTTTGTGCATTGAATTGTTATGAGTAAATCAAATGTACAATTTTCAAAATCACCAAAAATGTTCTTAAATATTTACAGGTACATTACTTATAGCATTTGTAAGGAGAGTTATTTCCAAACTATTCACTCATTTATTATGTGTGTATGTTTTTTAGTTACACGTCTCTCTTTTGATCAATTCTGATCATTTCAGGATTCTGAAGGAGCGGTACAAACCATGATCACAGTTTCAGTAAGGCAATTAGAGCCTTATATAGGCAATTAACTGAGGGATGCAAAGCCAAGGGGTAGAGTGCCTGTGATAAACACATCATGAACCTTGCAGTGCACTTACGAATGGGGAAAGAGGGAGTTCCTAGGAAGAAATGGTAAACATCTGCAAAGAAGCAATACTATGGGCAGGAGACACTGTTTGCAGGAGACATTCTGGGAAACATCCATAGGAATAGAGGCTTTTTCCATAATGTTCTGGCTTTGTAATAAAATAGTGAAGACTTTGAAAAGTTGTGACAATGGGTAACACAAGGAATGAAAGTTGGATTTACTCAGGAGACCAAATTTTATGTGAATTCTCAACATAAGTGCCAGTAACACTCCATCTTTTGTTAAATACAATTCCCTGTATTCCTAAAATAGCATCCTAGATCAGGAATCTTGACATTATTCTCAGGAAGCTGTGAGCAACAATGTTTTTCTTTTTTCAGCATACACTGAAATAGATAATCAGTAAAGGGAAATTTACTTTAGATGATAGATGCAAAGCTAATTGCTAAAGCAGAAAAGTAAGCTACATCTCTGGAATTTTTTAAAAAGGAGAGGTAGTATTATATTCTTGTTTGTATATATATATAATTATGGGAAAATTATATTCCTCAATTCAGAGAACACTATCCTACAATGGGGCAGTTTCTGAGAACTTATTAAGTAGACAGATGATGATATGAAAAACCCAATGGAAATATAGAAAGACAAATAGAGACCAAGAAAATTGTATAGATGTCTGTCTAATGTCTTTACAATTAAGTAAGTGAACTGGTTAAATCAGAAATATCCACATATTTAAAAATACTATTAATTCTAATTCTCCACTATCTCTAAAATAAGAACATCTGTGTCTAAGCTAACAGAACTAGTTCAAACTATCCTTTTTCTTTGTGTTATTATATAGTAAATTCTAGTGCTTAAGTGCTTGAGCTCTGCAGCCAAATTGTGTGTCAACCCAGCTTTCTACATTTTTGTTCTATTTTGAGGAAAAGTAAATAACATGCATTACTTTTTAGCTGTGTGACCTTGCATGAGTAATATAACATTTTATACCTCATATTCTACAGGTATAAAATAGAGATAATAAAGATAAATAACCCTTAAATCTGTTGTTAGTTAGTAGAATGTTTTTTCTAAAAATTACACTGTTTTCAAGCAAAATTTAAATGTTTTACTAGTATTATGTGGCCATTTCTAATTTATGATCCTATTTATTTCTTAAACTTCCCCCTTCATCTTCTTCCCCCAAAACGTATTCCTGTCTCCTCCTATTCCTAGCTATCTGTTCTCTTTCCCTCAATCCATCATTGTGGTCTCTGGATGTACCTGTGAGCTGGGAGATAGAGAAGATTCAACAGACTGAGGACCAGGATGGAATCCTGTGTCTGTATTTTTCTGTCTCCTTTGTCTTTTTGAGGGCACTGCTGTTAAATTGGGAGAAGCTTTTAAAAGAAAATTACCTAGAGACAATTCTGTAAAGGACAGAGTCTCTGAGGACATAGTTTCTAATCAATTCCTGTGTCAAGGAAGGGAAACCATTAGGGCAACCTAGATCCTAAGAAAATGAAGGCAGACAAGTGAGGTTTCTTAATTAACTGGTGAAACTCCAAGAACCTTTTGTTACCTTGCTCTATATTGGAGCACACAGTGATTGATGGAGCTAATTCTCTCACAAAATATATATAATAGACCTCTATATACTCTTCAGTAAGTTTTAGTGGATATTAACACTTTGTTTAATTTGTTTCAGAAACTTCTATCTAATATATGAAAAATAAAAACTCTACAGTCACATGTCTCTCTACCCAGACCTTTCCCCTATTTCCACAACAGAAATAAAAGCTAACCAATATATCCCAAAAGTTGGCCTTATCTAAATGCACTTAAGTAGCAATTTTTCCTGTATCTGTACTGTGCTCCCTTTCTGAAATATTATTCTATATTTATTGTGCATCTTACACATCCTCCAGGTGTTGGCTTAAATGCCATCTTCTCATCAAACCTTTCTGTCCCTTCAGTTTTGGTCACAAATCTTTGTACATTTAATGTTTAGAGGGAAGCTATTAACTTTACCCAATTTCTTTAAGACCTCACAATACCTTGCTATTGACAAAGTTTAAGGAAACAAGAAAAAAGCAATAAAGCAAATGTATAACCACATTGAAGGATAATATGATTTGGACCTGACTGTATCATATATCCCCTTTATAGTCTAGCAAAGTGTGAAAATAAACTGTCCAGACAATTAAGACAAATCCAAACAAACTCAGCTGTCTGATGAATTTTTTATGACATAATAATGGAACTTGAAGAGAAGACTTGGGAAGACTCAATAGAAAAGGATCCATTCACATTCTATGGATATAAAAGGATGAGTTTAAGTTCTACTGGTGGCACATCATGCACAAAGGAGAAGTATCCTAGCCTACATTTCGCAGAAGGAAAAACAGATAGGGAGACTTTTGAGTTCTTCCTTCATTAGGGTATACAATTCCAGGGATAAATAGAAAAGGAAAGGGGAATTATTCAGAGGACAACTAGGAATTATGGAACTGTCCATAGATTCAATTGAATGCATGATCCATGGGACTCTCCTGAGAGTTCTTCTTAGGATAACACATGGATGATTGATTTCAGGGTTAAAATGGGAAGAAGGGAGTGTTTTGTTCAGTGGTATACCTGACCCCAGTTGATTCAAAGTCAACCATCAATACATTCCTCTCCAGATTTTGATTGCTCTTGCATATACACTGGGTGGATTCCCAAGATGATATCAACCAAGGAGCCATGTGGGGCAAGGCAAACATGTGAGAAAAGAGCTATGAAGGGTGAGAGAAAAAGCATGATTCACAGGCATAATATGTGACACTGTCAGATTGCAGTTTTGAATTGAAATGCAGCCCATGCAGAGTTTCTTGCTGTGTTAGTGAGTGGGAGAACGGAAAGGTGAGAAAATGACTACTAAATAACATAAGAAGGGTGTCAGATATAATACATCTCTTGTGCACTAAGTTCCTTTTTTTCACAATTGCTTAATTTGTTTAATTTTTTAAATATTTATTTTTAGTTTTAAAGAAGCTCTAGATTACATAAATGTTACATAGAAAAAATATTAGGGATTCCCATAAGCCACACTTTCTCCCTCCCACACTTTCCCACATTAACAACATCCTTCATTAGTGTGGTACATTTGTAACAATTGATGAACCCATATCGAAGCATTGCTACAAATGATGGATTACAGTTTACATTATAGTTTACACTTTTTCCCACATAATTTTGTAAGTTATGACAAAATATGCAATGGCCTGTATCTATCACTGCAATGTCATTCAGGACAACTCCAATGTCCAAAAAGTGTCCCTATATTAAACATATTCTTCCCTCTCCCATCCCTCAGAACCTCAGGTGGCCACTGCCTTTACATCAATGATAAGAGTTCCTCCATTGCTAGAAAAATAATATGTCTATAGTAGAATAATAAAGCCTACTTTAGTCTATTATTCATTCCCCAATCTTGAGGATTTGGGGATGGTGATGCTCACTCTGCTTCTAATTGAGAAGGGGCTTAGATCCCATGAGGCAAATGGATGGAATATCTTGCTTGCAGTTGCAGGCACTCTCTGTTCCTTGGGATGGATGTCGTCCATTCTCATCTCCTTGTTACTTGTCCTGGGTGAATCAGTGAACTGGAGAGTATTTGTTGAAACTCTGCTGAAATTCAGGGCTCAACTGGCACATGGATGGACCAAAGACTTAAGTCTCTTGGACATATATTTATCAAGTATAGTGCTAATTATGGGTTCAAATAAAAGGGGCAGAAGAGCCATGTTTAGAACCTATAAATTAGTCAAATCTGTTACACTGAGGAGTATATATTCCAAAATAAGTCCCAATGACAGGGTGCTGAATTACTGAGCTGTCTGCCCTGCTTATAATTTCTGGATATCTCTAGAGCCCTCATGGGCCCCGCTATGTGAGGCATTATTTATTGTGACAGTTAATGAGATCCTGCTGAGACTTGTATAAGAGTAACCTCTGCAATGACCTCCAGACTCATTTTGAAATCTCTTAGCTATAAATAATTGTTTTTATTATCATTTTCCCCTTTTGGTCAAAGCCTTTTCCCAGATGCATTGCTAGTTGGTGCTTAGTAATAATCCCTCAGTACCAGAGAGGCTCATCTCTGGGAGTTATGTCCCATGCCAGGTGGAAGGTAGTGCATTTATATGCTGTGTTTGGCTTAAAGAGAGGCCACATTTGAGCAACAAGGAGGCTAGGTATAATTTCCTTTTTATGCTGCATTTTATTGCATCTATTGAATGAGGCTGCCTTTTTGTATGTGTGTGTGTGTGCTTGTTTGTGAGTGGGTTAATAAAAAAATCCCAGCATCTATTCTTTAAAAAAAAAAAAAAAAAAAAAACCATTCAATTTTTTTGAAAAGTATTAATAAAGCATATATTCTACCCAAAGTATATACTCAATTGTATTTTCAATAATCACATAGATTGCTTTCATCATTTCTATCATTATTAGAGTATCTTCATTATTCCAATAATAATAATAATAATAATGAAAAAACAGACAAACAAAAATAAAACTTATCACCTCTCAATCTCTATGATTCCCCTGCCATACATACCAGCACCTATTCTTCAAGGGAGAAGGTTCAAATAAAGTGAGTCCAGAGTCTCCTTCAAGGTGACAATAACATATAATCATTGTATGAATAAAGGCAGATGGTTAGTGAAGTAATGTCATTTCCCACTGTTGGAGCTGATCCTGTCATAGTGGTTATCATTAATCATCTTCCTCCCTTCTGCAATCCATTCCAGATTTTCCTTACCATTGGTCAGCAAGTCCACCAACATGCATTGTCATGGTATGGCTGCTGCAACTGCACATTCCCTGTTATCATAGCATGCAACAGTCAAGAGATTCCCCATTGGTTACCCTGAATTTCAGATATATTCTTCTCTGGCCTCCTTGTGTAGCAAGAATCCTGGCTCCTCATGGAAAACATGGACAATTATCACTACCTGTAGAAGCCCAATGAGACTAGGAGGTGGGTCTTCTGGTATTCTATAAGAAAGAAAAATAAAAGCTCTCTAAAGGTATAAAACATCATTCAAGGCCACATATTATGGTTATGATATTTAATATACAATGTCTGGCACAGTCTTAAAAATAGACAGTCAAAAAAGACAAAACTAAGAGAACCTAAGAGAAACAACAAACAATACAATTAGATCCACCATCCATACAGAAAACAATTTCATAACAGAGTTTACATATGCATATGTATATAAAGTCCATAAAATAAAATATTAAAATATTGGCAGAATAAGGATACTAAAGAAAAAAGAAATATTAGATGAAATATTTGAAACTGAAGTCTTTACAGAGAGTTTTAAACACATTATATTTAGATCAAGGGAAAATTGGTAAAAGTTAAATAAGACAGTAAACAAGTCTCTAGAAAAGCAGAGAGGAAAAATGATGGAAAGTTAGCAAAAGACTCTTAAAGTAATGGAGTACAGAGTAAAAATATGTACATATGAGAGTAGAAGAGAAGGATAAGGAAGGTATATTGGAAGAGAAAATGGCTATCTTGTAAAATAATAAAAGGCACGAAGTCAACTTTCAACAACCAATACAAATTTGAAATATGATAGATAATACAACATGAAAGATAATTCACAAAAGGAAGCATCGAAAAAGGAATAAGTCAAAAAAAGCAAAAAAAGATTAAGTAGTAGAATTAGTAGAGTTTTATGAAATAAATTAAGCAAAGTATTAGCTTCTGCTAAATCTTACTGATGACTATATAGGGGTCTATTTTATATTTTTGTGAATTTGCATATTAGGAACACCAAGATATTTAACGATGAAAGGTCAATAAAAAGGATTTGAGAAAGTAAATGAGTGCAATTTTAGATTAGCCATGGATAAGAAAAAGGGTAGAACAGAGGGAGCAACTGAAAAAATAAATAAAGTGAATTTAAGATTTTAAATAACAAACCCAAAGTCATTTTAGTAAATTGAAAGAGCAACAAATAGAGCAAAGATGCTCTGGCTCAAGGGTCTTTACTCTTAAATGATGATCTGGGACGGTGAGAGAATGAACTCCATCAATCACTACGTGTTCAAACAGAGCAAGGTGGAAAAAAAAAAGTGTCTTGGAAACTCACAAGTTAATCAAGAAACCTCACTTGTTTGTCTTCATTTCCTTAGGAGACAGGTCACCCTAATGGTTTCCTCAATTTGACTCAGGAATAGATTACAAACTAGATCCTCAGAGAATTTCTTTCATTTACAAAATTGACTCTAGGGAATTTTCTTTTGAAAGCTCCTCCCAGGCAAACAACAGTGCCCTCATAAAGACTGAGGAGACAGAAAAATAGGGATATAGGATTGCATCCCAGTCCTCAGTCTGGTGAGTCTTCATTGTCCCCCAGCTCACAGATTCAATACTAGGCCACATTGATGGACAAACTTTAAGCTTAGCAATAGCCAGTAATGGGAGGAGACAAGGGATAAGATTTGGGGAAAGAAGACTAGGGTCTGAGGCTAAGAGAATGAAGAGAATCAGGATTAGGAAGGGCCATATAATCCAGTAAAATCATTTTTTGATTCAGTCTGAATACATTCTGGATGTATATTAGAAGAATTAGTCTGACAGCTATCTAAAGAGTGATGGATAACATACTATCTTTGGAGCATGGTTCAAAGTGTTTTAAAATATTTGTCTTTTTAAAAATTAGTAATTTTAGAGTTATTTACATCTGTCATTTATATTTTATAGATGAATAAACTAAGGAATAGAGATGTCGAATTACTTGTTGGAGAACACAGTTAATAAGTGACCCTTTTCGTTTACTTTTTTTTTATTATTATAGGCCAAATAAATAGTGAAGTTGGGTTTCAACACAATTTTTCTGCCTATAGAGCTCATACTCTTAAGCACTACAAAATACTATGCTGTATTCAACCCTGGAAATGATGAAGGTTTAAACTAGTCACATTAGAATAGGGACGAAGTAATGCGTTTGATATTTTTAAAAGTAGAATTGATAATATTTTTCTTTAAATGGATAGAGAAGAGAAAATGATGATTCTCAGATTTCTGAATTGACCAAATCACTGAGTGGTGAAGACATTTACTTAGATAGACAAAAGTTAAGTAAGATTAACTTTTGCTTAGACTCTGATGAAGGCTGGGTCAGGAATACAATTTTAAAAATAATTAATTTGAGGTTTTTACAAAAGTAATTATAATTATGCAGGAGGAATTTGTATGTGTGAATCTGAAGCTCAAGAATGGCACTGGGGACTGAAAATAAATATTTAGGAATCTTCAGTGCAAAGATAGCAATTAAAACAATGGATATGGCTGAAATTTTCCAAAGGGATTAAGTTGAATATGAAAGAACCAGACCTCAGGCTGAAGGTTAGAAGTCACTAATACTTAGTGAATGATCACAGAAAGACAAGTCTTTAATGAAGACTGAGAAGATGAAGGTAGAAAAGTAGAAAGAAAATGAGAACAATTTAATTCCATAGCCTTTAGCTTTCTGGAACCTAAAGTTTGCTGCTATAGAACTAGTTACAAATGTTAAGACTTAAGACATTGGTGTCATTTATAGGGAAGCATCAGATCTTGCGTATGAATCAGAATGTCTCATAATTTTGAGTTTCCTCTCTGGATAACATGATCAAATACCAAAACTCAGGTAGAACTTATTTCACTATTGGGTATTGGAATTTAAACAAACATTCCTGAAAATTTTAATTTCATGTGTTTATTCTGGGATATCTGTCTCCCTTAGTCATCCTTGTTTATAACAGTTCCTTGGATTCACTATAACTTTTTTTAAATTTTTGCATGCATTATTGCATATGTGTCCATTTTTAATGCCTCATAAGAGCTTTTGTCACATAGAAAACATTCAGTAATATCCACAAAATGAATGAATAGTGGATTGATGCATGAAATTGTTAATAAGAAAAACAGAGAACAAATTATCTCTGACCTGGGAAGTCTTTATATCCATTCATTACTTTCATACTAACTTCTTACTTGATGCAAGTATAAGTGATACTGGGGATACAAAATAAGTGAAATTTATTCTATTTGCCATTCAGAGACTCATTTCCTGAACAATTTATGCAGTTTTCACATACATAAATAAAGTGTGCATGTCATATGTGCACAGCTTGATTAATTTTTCACAGACGGATAACACCCATGTGACTATTTCAAAACCAAATATTTAGAATATTATCAGCATCCCAGAACTCATGTTGACTGCCAGAACCCCACAAATAACAACTATCCTGACCTTTTGTATCACAGATTAGTTTTTACACTTTTACACTTTTAGAACTTTATAAATGACTGACTAGTTTCTGCCATCATTATTTTGTAATTTTCATCCACATTGTCACATGCAGGTGTAGATTGTTCATAGTTATAGTATTCTATTGTGCAAATATATCATATTGTGTTTCCTAATTACACCTTTGATGGACTTTTTTCAAGCACTTCACATTTTAAATTGGATATAGTTTATGTAATTATGGATAATATTTTTATATAATGCTATGATATAGATTGGTCATAAAATGTGTAGAAAACGTGAGAAAAAGAAGGGATCAAGGATGTGTGAGGTCATTCACCAGTGCTTCAGTTGGATATATCAGAATCTTGTCATAAAGGATATTTTAAAAATTCATGGAACTTTCCGTTATCTTCACATCCTTTTGTTCGAAACAAGCTCAGCCATGCCACCTATGTTTTATTCAGACAAATTAAAGGGAATCAAGGAGAAAATATTAGGATTCTCCCATAGTAATTTCAATTAGAATACCTCCAAGAAGGAGTTTCAGAACATTTTTAAACACAAGCTTGCAGCTTACCTCAATTAAATGTTTGTAATTACTGAAGGCCTTGTTGAGATAGGAAACTACCCTTACTATTCCTGCACACCTCTGTGTATTCAACACAGGATATATCCTGCACTTGGGGTTTTACAAATTTTACTCTTTATCCTCTAAGGCTACCTGTTTAAAAATGTCCGAAGTAGTATACAGATTAATGTAGCTGAGAAATCATATCCAGTTTCTTTCTCTATGTCTTTTATTTCCACTCCAATTATTTGTGTTCATTTGTCAGTATTTGTCTTTCACTTGTTTCCCTTCATCTATTCACACCACTTTCTAGCTACTTACTTAATACACTCTGCATTTATAGGATATAATTTTATGGTCTGGAATAGATAAGTTCCCCTTTATTTTATGTGCAAACACAAATTATGGTACCATTCTGTCCCTTTTGGAAAACCTGGAGATGAATCTTATTTTTACCCTTTGACAATAAACTCTAAACCTATCACATAAAGTAAATTTCCCATTAACTGAGAATCTGCAGTCTATGTGTATACTGGTAACTTACAAAGTCAGATTACTTCATGTATAAACTAGAGATAATAATATATTTTATTCAGATGGATGCTACTAGTTTTAAAAGATATTGTGGGCTTGTAGAATTGGGGGGGGGGGCATCATGTGTGTGTGTTTAGTGCCCAGAATATATAACATTCATTTCACTTCCATTTCCATTCTTTAATTTCATCCCCAGCTTCATTTCCCAGATCTTTCATTAAAAGGATTTTAAACTCCTGGCAAGGCTCTTAAACACATTGAAGCCAAGATCACTTACATTTAAAGTAGGGAAACTTAATGCTCTTATTAGAGGGTGATTTAAAAGATTAGAGAAGATTTTTGCAAAGGTCTGACATAAAGCCTTGCAGGCCGTTGGTAGCACTTTGATCATTGGTAATTGATACTGTTTTCACTATCACCACCATTCCCTTTCTCTTTTCTGTAATAAATGGTCCAATTTTAATCCTTTTAAAATGAGTTTTTAATATTTTTGCTTAAATTTTGATGGATTCTGAGCTTATTGAACAGTTATTTTGCATCTTGTATGTTAATTCCTGTGTGGAATTATCATGACCATCACTAGTTTTAGGGCTAGGAGAACCCTAAATTGTAAAACATTAAAGGGGAATTTGGTTAGGATCATGATGATGATAGAAGTAATTAATAAGGTGAGTATTAAGGCAATATATTATCTTAATATCAGTGATAAGGTTATTGGTAAGCTAACAGAAGTAAGTACCATATGGAATCATTTATTTCGATTCACTGTATAGCTTCTTCCAGGGCCCTATCCCTGAAATGTCAGAGATTGGGCTGTATGACTCTATGGTGCTCTATACACAGGGCATTTTAAGCTGATAGAATTAAATCAAGAAGAGAGTTGTTCACAACTATATGACATTTTTATATTATTTTTTAGGTCCACAAAACTAGAGGATCCTATCAGGTGCCCAGCAGATTAGTGAGCACACGTTTCTAAGGACTGTGGAGTTATGTATTACTAAAGAGAATGTTCCTTTCCAATGACACAAAATTCCATCCCTCCTCCTTCTTACTGCTGGGAATTCCAAGATTGGAAATACATCACCTCTGGATCGGCTTTCCCTTTTTTGCTGTGTATGTGATTGCGCTCATAGGAAATTTCACCATTCTGTTTGTGATCCAGGCTGAGAGCAGCCTACACCAGCCCATGTTCTACTTCCTGGCCATGTTGGCCACCACTGACTTGGGCCTCTCCACAGCTACCATCCCTAAGATGCTCGGCATCTTCTGGTTTAACCTCAGAGAGATCATTTTTGAAGCCTGCCTCAACCAGATGTTTTTCATTCATAACTTAACACTTATGGAATCAGCAGTGCTCTTGGCAATGGCTTATGACTGCTATGTGGCCATCTGCAACCCACTCCGATACAGCACCGTCCCACCAACAAGGTCGTTTCTGTGATTGGTCTCGGTGTGTTAGTGAGGTCATTTATTTTTGCTATTCCATTTGTATTTCTCATACTACAATTGCCCCTCTGTGGGAATCATGTCATCCCCCACATCTATTGTGAGCACATGGGACTTGCTCGCCTGTCTTGTGCCAGTATCAAGATCAATATTATTTATGGCTTAGGTGCCATTTGTAACCTAGTATTTGACATTATAGCCATTGCTCTTTCTTATATTCAAATACTTTGTGCTGTTTTCCATCTTCCTTCCCATGAAGCCCGACTCAAGTCCCTCAGCACATGTGGTTCACATGTATGTGTAATTCTTGCTTTCTATATACCTTCCCTCTTTTCCTTTATGACACATCGCTTTGGCCAGAATGTTCCCCGCTACATCCACATACTTGTGGCCAATCTTTATGTCACAGTGCCACCAATGCTCAACCCTATCATATATGGAGTGAGAACCAAACAGATCTATGACCATGTGAAGAAAATGGTATTATAGAAATAAGGAATGGAAAAGGAATAACATCTAACACATGAGATTAAATATGTAATTTTATAAATCTTTAGGGAAATCTCTTTTCATAAGAATTATATCCAAATGTGTATTTATAACCATCTACCTTCCGTAAATGTCAGTTCACTAAATTATTGCTTGCTTTTGAGACCACTTCTGAATGTTTTTTGATGGATTCTCTTCTATTTCTCCTCAATTCCTTTATAATATCCTTTTACCAGGTTATGTCATTTGTCTGTATTATTTTCAATACCTGGTTCATGATCTTATGTCAACAGATTTGAAGTCTTCCATTGTTGCTGGCTTAATTGGTGTTTCCTGGTGTTTCTTCTTTATCATTTTATTAGTGTCTATTTTCAGAATTACAGAATGCTGGGAATATAGTGGTGATTACTGTTAGAAGTTTCCCTTCACTAGGTTTGCAATAATTAACAAGCTGTGAAGCAATTCCCCTTGACATGCTTTAAGGAAAGACAAGCCCCCCTTAAGCCCACGTGTCTGAAAGCATGGCACTTCCCCAAAGGCTGAACAAAGAGACCACATGGAGATGGGAGTAAAGTGAGATAAAGAGCTTCACTCCCTCCACATCAAAGCACCACCTGCTCCTCCAGCATCCCCAAAAAACACAAATCTCCAACCCACTACCCTCTAGCCATACAAGGGAAAATTTTCACCTCTAGGGCTTCCTATTGGCCCCTGCACGTTACTCAAACCCTTGAACCCCTCCCACCGACTATCATTTCCCCACCTAGGAATGTACTGAATAAATTCAAAGCTCTCCTTTCTAGGGGCGGGCTGAAGTCTATTCTTCAGACCCCCTCTGTTGGGAAGGCTTCCCAATAAACTTTCTGCCTGCAATCATCAGTCTCCGTATCCCAGTGAGTGCCGTTTTTTCCAATAATTACCATTTCCCTGGCTTTGTGGGTCTTACATGGTTTTAAGTCAGTCAGCAAATTTAAATGATAAATACTCATCCTTTTACTTTCAGCCTTTTTATATCACTATAGTTAAGTTTGCCCCTCCTTACAAGCAGCACAGAATTTTTATTTAAAGCAATCTAACCATTTCAGTCTTTTAATTAGACTTCTTAGTATATGCACATTTGACACTATCTTAGTTTGACAAAGGGCTATGTATACAAAGCACTAGCAATCTGTTGGTTTTATAAAGGGCATTCATTTGCAGTAAAAGCTTACAGTTACAAGGCCGTGAAAAGTCCAACTCAAGGCACCATAAGAGGTGCTTTCTCACCAAAGTCAACTGCCACTTATTGAAGCAAGATGGTGGGTGATATCTGCCCAGGTTTCCACCTTCCCCTCCGGGCTCACCCTTTCCTCTTGAGCTCAGGTGAGCCCAGCTTCTTGATGCTTTGTTCTTAAGTGATATTGTAATCCTCTCTCTTGCACAGGGTGTGTTTCTTTCGAGGCCTCCCATATCAGTCTCAGTTCTTCTGCTTTCTGGTTTAGCCAGTCAGTTGCTCTGTGCAATCTCTGCCTGGTCTCTCTTTTCCCTGTGGGCATCCTCTCTGTGGCTCAGCTGCTTGGCATTCTTCCCGATTTCAGCTGCAATGGCATTAGGTTTGTCTCTTAGGGCTTCCTATATCAATCTCAGCTGTTCTGCTCTCTTCCCAATTTCAGCTGTAGCCAGCCAGGCAAAAGACTGGTCTCTTCCCAGGGCCTTAGCTGTTTGAGGCTTCTCCCTTCTGTCACATGGCAGGATCAAAAAATGACAACTCTCTCCTCCTGTGTCTGTCTCTGTGTCTATTTATATATACAGCAAGGGGGCAGGGACTCAACCTGAGTTATGCCCACTGACATAGTTGAATTAAAAAACCCTAATGGGTAATCTGATCAAAGACCCCTTTGGCTGAATTTAATGCAATCAAAGGGTATCACACTCTTAGTTACAAACATCTTTCTCTTTTTGGGATTCATAAAATAATCTCAAACTGCCACAGACACTTATAGCCTAATTGCTCTCATTTTTCTCTTATTTACTGTCTTATACTTACTATTATTCCCTCCAGAGCAGTAAACTTTTCACAACAATTATTTCCTTATTTTAGATCAGTTTTTCATTATTACCGCATATCCTATTTGCTTTGATTTTATACATCATTTTACAATTATTTTAATTTTTGTCCTAGAATGTCCATGAACTTGTCAAAATCTAACATGAATTAGCAGTGTTAGCTCTTTTCTGACATGTGTTGTCATTAATACATTTCACTTCTCTTTATAAAAATTAAATCTTATATACCTTATGGTTATTATATACAATCCATATTTATTTAAATGTTCCCATGTTACTATTACCATATCTAGTCAGTCCTCCCTGCATCTCCAGATTTCCATAAATAACACTTTGCTCATGCTTGAATATTAAACTTTTGATACTTTTTAGATGTAATTTTTCTCATAATAAATTTTCTCAATCTTTGCCTTAAAATGTTTTTATTTTATCTTAATTTTAAGATTATTTTGAGATTATAGAATTCTAAATTAGCTATTTTAATTTTCTTTCAGATCCTTGAAAATGTTATTTTATTGTATTCTGGCTTCCTTTTTTTTTTTAATTGAAATGCCAGCTGTCAATCTTAATGTTGCTGCTTTAGGTAATATAGATTTTGCCTTTGTTTGCTTTCATGTTTTTCTTTTTGTTGTGGATTTATTTGTATTTTACACTAACAACATTTTATTGATTATTGAATTTTGACTTGATATTATTTGTTAGCATTACAAAGCTCTGAACCATTTTCTTTAAAAATGTTTCTCCTTTTCCATTCTCTATGCTCTTTCCTACCTCACATCCAATTTCATGTATAGATCTTTTCACTTTCTTCCCCCTACTCAATAAATATTCTTTGATCCTCATCCTTTTTAGCTTTCTGATATTTTAGATACTTTGGTTAATGATTCATATTCTATTTTGCTACAAAGATTTTAGCTGTGTCTAATCTGTGGTTAAATCCATCTATACTTATTTAAGTTCTAATAGCCTCTTTATTTTTTCCCTTGTTTAATATTTTCTTTAATTTAATATTTCACTTTGTGATTAAAATTTGTTTCAGTTATTTTTATAGCATATGGATATATTTCTGTTTTCTATTATTGATCTGGTAGTAGTAAGTAGTAGTAGTTGCAGTATGTTTTTCCAGTTGTTTGACTATTTTTACATAGTTCTAGACATTGAATATTAAAAACATAGATATTATTTAAAAGCTGTAAGGATGATACATTCCTGCAGAAAACATTTTATTTTGATGTCTCATGGAATACTAGAGAACTCAGCATTCCTGAATCATCCAGTTTCTGTAGGGCCTGGACTCTTTCTGTTTCATCCTTAATCCAATTGTTTTGCCCTTAAGAGTTCAGGTCTAACTTGGATTGTTTTCCAGGGTTCTCCTCCTTGGGGGATTCTGATATCCAAGTTTAATAATCCTTGTCAAAAAATTTGTACAAAAAAATTGTACAAAAATCTTCTCTGCCTTTGATTCTCAGCCTCCTCTTCCATAAGGCAGTTTCCCCTAGGAAAAAAGTTGCCCTTTATGACAGACTCATTTCTCTGAGTATTATTCTTCTGCTATAACAACTCTAAATATTTATTTCTGTCTGCCTTAAGAGAGTTTTTGCTTGGTTTTCTAGGTTTATTAATGTGAAAATAGATCCTATTTTCCTAATTTATCACTATTAAGTTATACTTCTTTGTAGAATCAGCATTACTACCTATCTGTATTTAATAATCACATAGATAAAACTGAACTTGAGACAGCATGAATTCCTTCAGTAACACAATTCCACACCTTTTATTTTACTCATCATATTATGATGTGTAATGAGTTAGTTAATAGTTTTCTAGTATACTAGAGTTAATTGAATTTATTTCTGATCTTCTATAGGACTGCAATATTCTTGAAAATACAATGGACAGCAGACATGATGTAGTTCAATTGTCAAAATGAACAAGGAGAGATGAGTAAGAGTGTTCACTTGAAGTGAAAAGATAATGCTTTCAAGATATTCATGTTATACTTTGAATTAGATCAGGAAGGCTACTAATGACTGAGGCAATTTTAGAGACACGAAGCACATAAGGGCCACATGAGAATCATAATTGAAGAGGGGACCCAGGAAGGTAAGAATCATTAAGCAAGAGGTAGAATTACCTTAGAGAACATCTTGTTCAACTACCTTATTTTTAGCATCATTACTATATAATAGGTTGGCTTAGTAACTTTTCCTCAAACTATAGAGGAAATTCTTTGTTTCATGGTGAGAGATTTTATTGTTGTCATCATTTTGGTTCTTGCTTTACAAAAGCATAAATATTAAAGACAAATTCAATTTGTACTGGAATTAGAAGTCTTCGACATTTATTCATCATTTTAGATTTTACCTAATGACCTCTGTGAAATACCTTAGTTTTCATTAATTTTAATATGGACAAATATGTAATTCATTAGACTGACATGTAGAAGACAATTCTTATCTCTATATATTTCTATCAATCTATATCATCTGTATATCTGTATCTTTCTCATAATTTTAATTAAGCCATACCTACTCTTCTGCAAAAATATAAAAATATGTGCAAAAAGGGTGAGAAAATATATTTTACTGAGATGTCCCAGAACATTAACTGCCTCAAAATTGATGCTAAATGTAACAAAAACAGCAATATTTAGTGCTTACCATGTGGCATGTACTATGACATATATTGCAATCGTTACATTAAAAATATCCATCAACTCTAATCATTAATGTTATTATCCTTGTATATTAAATTATGAAATTGATACCTGCAGTGATTTGGATACACAAGCATTTATGCATCTTTATAATGATGCAGAGTTAAAATTCTTTACAATACCTCAAGCTTTATCTCTCCACTTTCCCAATTTCACTCCGAAACCTTTACTAAAGGCATTGTTAAATATACTAAGTTCTGTAAATACTTCTAGAGCTCTCAAAATCTTTATTCCTTTAGGTCAAAATCTGTAAATTCCTTTAGGTCATAGAAAGTGCCATAGTCATCACTGGACTCCCAGCATATAATAACGCTGAAAATAGACTCTTAGCAAAAGGTATTGATTATATTGGGAGAAGGAAAAAGATCCATGAAAAAATTGAGTAATCTGTCACCATTGGGTGCATTCAAATCCATGGATATATAAACATCAATCAGGAAGTATATGTGAAGAAAAGGATAGAGAAAATTGATAGATCTTGGGAAAATCAATCGTAAGAAAATGGATGAGGGAAGAAAAGAAGGCAACAAAGAAGATTAATGTCTGAAAAATAGGAGCAAGTTCAGTGTAGGCATTTTTTAGCACAGTTTGTGAATGTTCTCTTTGTTTTGGCCCCTCCTATATGTACTAATACCACTCTATGGCACAATCTTGTGACTGAACTTTCTCATGTCCAATAATCAACCTTGTTTTGGAACATGTACATCATAATTAAACATCTCAAAGTTTAATTAATACAGAGAGAAACAAACTCTTTACAAACTCAGATCACCAGCTTAAACACAGATGCATATACTCTGAGGGTAAGCAGATTTATATGTTTGCTTGTTTTCTACAACAGATGAAAAGAGAGAAAGAAATTCAGAGAATGGGGGAGAAACATGACAAAACAGACTAATTAGTGCTTAAAGATTCAGAGATACAAAATATCTTACATCATCTCCAGATAGTGTGCTGGAGAGTGATGAGTACATTTTGTTATCAAAGTCTACTTAAAACCTACTCTGCTAGACTATTATCTACAATTAATTGGGTGTCAATGTTGCTTTCATTCTCTGACTGACCTAAAATACCCCCTAGAAGAAGGCAAAGAAATTTCCCATTTTTAAAGCCTCTATAATCAGTCAAGCTAAGTCATTGCTTGTCTACCTAGTTTTAGATTGGTTGTAAAACTCAAGAACTTGAGATCCTCGTACATCACTTATTTCTGAATGAGTATTGTCAGTATTCTGGCACGGATTTGCTTGGTTCTAATTCCATAGAGGACAGGGTGAGTATTGGTTGAATAACTACGTACACATTGACCAGAAGGATGTGAATGTAGCAGGGAACATTTCAGCTAAAGTGGTGTGTCATGAAAGAGAAGAAGGCTGGAGCGAAAAGGCCAAAATTTCGCAGACATGCAAACCACATGAGCCTGGTCTTGCAGGAGAGAAGAGAGAAAATACCATGGAAAATTTGGATATAGGAGACTGCAATGGCCATGATGTCAAACCCCAGGGTAGCAGGGTTTCCTAGACCAAATGATGTTGATCTTGATACTGATACAGGCCAGAAGACCAAGACTTAGTCTGGATCACAAACAGGAAGTGAAGTTTCCTCTGAGTGGATTCAGATACACAGAAAAGAAGGGAAAGTAAATCCAGGTGTGGATGGTTTCCAATTTGGGAATTCCCAGCAGCAAGAAGGAGGATACATGGAACTGGGTGTTATTTGGAAGGGGAATCTTGGGGTGATTTCATATGAACGTGCTTCTTGTAGATGTGTGCTGATCCCTACTGGGTTATCCAAGTCTGTTAGCATGATAGCTTTCCATTGGTACTGGAAAAGAACAAAGATCCCATTATTAAGACAAGAATGTCAACCTCGCAGTAATTTAGTTGACAGATGTATAAACGTTATAATTGCTCTGGAGCAAAAACAAAAACAAAAACTCAAAAAGATCATAAAAGCAAGATAATGAGGATAATAAGCAAATCTCCTGTGCAGAAGTATCCCAAGTAATTTATGGAGAAATTTCCCCCTCAGGATAGTGGACTGTAGCTCCTCATGCCTTAAATGTGGGCTGCACCTAGTGATATTCCTCCAAAGAGTACATATGGAAAGCAGTGAGCTTGCAATTAAATAGGAAAACCTGACAAACACTAACACAGTCTAGCAGTCAAGGTAAAAGTAAAGAGTGATAAGTCATCTTAGCACATGCCCTTGATATGATGTGATGAGAATGGCATTTTACCTCTGGGATCTTCCTTCCCAGAATCCATAATTCCTGTCCAACTAAGAGATAAACATCAGAAAAACCCAACTTGAAGAACATTTTATAAAATGCCTGACCAACATTCCTCAAAACTTTTAAGGTCATCAAATACAAGAAAAATCCGAGAAAATTTCAGAGTCTAGAAGAGCCTAAAAAGAGGTCATGACTGAATATAATGTGATAATTTGGATGGAATCCTGGAATAGGAAAGGGACATTAGGTAAAAAATTTAAAAATATGAATAAAGTATGGATTCAGTTTCTAATAATGTATCAATATTGGCTCATTAGTTGTAAAAAAATATACTATACTTCTATAAGATTTAACAATAGGGGAATTTGGGTGTGGGATGTAAAGGAACTCTCTATACTGCTTTCACCATTTTCTGTATATATATATATACACACTATTGTAAAATAAAATATTTATTTTAAAAATTTCAGTGAATCTACTGGTGCTTTGGGGTAGAACTGACATTTAAATAACTGTCTCTTTTCCATGAACTTAATATTTCTTTCTTTAATATTTTTCAAGAAAGTTTTATAATTTTCTCAAAAAAATAGAAGTTTATCAACATCATTCTCTCCTATAATGAGAACAAACTCAAGTTTCAAGGAGGGCATATATGAGATTAAATTTAAAGAAAGTGGTAATAAACTGAGGGAAAATAAGTTCCTATATATCAACCCTCCTTAGATTCTCCACATCTTATCAATATCCTTGCTGCCAGAATAATCAAAGTTCTCTACCTCAGTATAACTTTTATAATTGGAATTTAGTTTCACAGAACTGGATTAATTTTTACCCAAAATATTTGTCTCGTGATTCAAATTCATTATTTTTTGTTTCATGCAAAACCCACTTTTACTGTGCATATATATTTATGATCTGCTTGTTTATATATATGTGCGCATACATGTATTTATCTGTATGTGTATGTGTGTGTGTGTGTGTATTGTGGGTACTCATTACCCTCTTTATCAGGCTGTTTCTGTTACTTCTCCAAATAATTATAATTATGAACCGAGAGCATGATTCCTCAGTGTTGGGTAACATTCTTTGAGCTTTCCCCTGGATATACTGATGGCTGTTGACACCTGAAGCTGAATTAGAAGCTCTAACTAGAAACACACAACACACGCACAAACACACATACACACGTGTATTGTTTCTCCCTAGTGATTATATTAAAATGTTTAAAGCGTTTTAAATATTATTTAAAAATGTATCTGTGAGAAAGAGAGAGAAAAGCAGAGAAAGAAAACAAAAAAGTAAGATCTTAAGAGTGATTTTGAGTCTCTTCATTGTAACACATCATTGAGTGTGTCAAATGGCTTCAAAATATATTTGTCCTACATTTATAAGAGAAAAGACCATAGAAATAAAAGAGGTAGTCTTTGTTGGGCAACAAAAAGTTATAGAAGTGGCAACCATATATTGTCTCTGATTAAGTAACTCTTGGTTTAACCTGAAATATTTTCTTCATGATTTAGGTGTTTAGGCAGGATTTATAAGTTGTGAACAGTGAGTTATTACCATTTTTCTGTGTACATATGTGATCACTATGGGACAGTTAGCTTACTTTTGCAAATGATAAAATTAATTCAGTTTATTGTTGCACAAATGATATTATGGGATACTTTTCTGGATTTTATAAGAGGTCCTATAATATTCTAAGCTCTGAAGAGTAACAAATTACTGTGTAAAATGGTCCCCCAGCTTTCACAGATAGAGTGGTCTACAATGATTAAGAAGGAAGAGAAAAGTAATACAAGTAGCTCAAGAGGTAGCTTGTGGCAGGGTAAATGTACAGCATAAATAGCTTGCAAACTTAGAGACAGAAATTGTAATAAGATAAGTTTTTCCCATATAACTGATATCTTTAGGATTACATTTTACACAATTAATTAAAATTACATATACCTACCTCTTTAATTTAATTTCTAGACAACAAGCTCTTTAATGTCAAAGAGACCCTAGCTTGCTGCTAGTAATGAGCACAGCATATTGGATAAGGGAATTATAAATACATATTCTAAGTGGTAAATTGTTAAATAGCAAAATAGTGAAGGCAAACATGTAAAATCCAGTGGTTATTTTAACTTTGATTTTTTTTCTGATGTCCATTCAAATAAATAATAAACAAAATAGAAGTGTTTATAAGATTTTTTATATAAATCAATAAAGAAATTTATCTTAAATAGAATAGAATATGTTCCTAGAGAACCTCAAATCATATATGATGAAGAAATTTAATGAAGAGGCCTTAGGATTTTCTTTACTGCCATTCTTGGGAATTTCAGGGCATAAAGTTTGGGAGAGGAGTGCAATTCTTTATGTTTTCAAGAAATAGTAAATCTTTGAGATAAAGGATACATGGCTCCCCCTCCAAGGAATTAAAAACTCCACAATCCCAGACCTTAAGAGAAAGGGACATATGTGTACACTATACTGGGAAATCCATTAACAAACCTGTGTGAATACTGGTGCTAGAACACAAATTATGTAGGCTCGTGCTGTAAAATATTTATGCAGTGGCATTGCTGCTCTCTGTGACTTATGGGATTGATTCTTGAACTACAATGCACAAAGAAGTACTCAGAAATAGCCTAAAGGGAAAAGGATGTGGTTTAGGGGACTGAGCTTCCACCTACCAGCTGGGAGGTCCATGGTTCTCCTAAACCCCCTAAAGAAGACAGTGAGCTGGCGTGATGGGCAGGTGCAGCAAGCTGACACAACAAGATGACACAACAAGAGACACAAGAAGAAAAACATAATGAGAGACACAACAAAGCAGGGAGCAGAGGTACCCAGTGCCTCCTAAAGAAAACGAGCAAGACAGCAGGTTGATGCAACAGGCAGGCATGGCAAGCTTATGCAACAAGATGATGCAACAAGAGACACAAGAAGAAAAGACATAATGAGAGACACAACAAAGCAGGAAATGGAGGTGGCTCAAGCGATTAGGCACCTCCTTCCCACACCAGAGGTCCTGGGTTCAGTTCCCACTGCCTCCTAAAGACACAGCATACAGCAAGTGTAAACAATGAAGGGGTGGGAAGAAATAAATAAAATAAATAAAATAAAATAAATCTTTAAATAAAGAAGTAGGCTAGACTATTTCAGTATAGATAGATATAGATGTAGATGTAGATATAGAGATATGTATATACATAGAGAGAGAGAGAGAGATCTTTTACATTTAATTACCTTTGATTTGGGATTTGAGAGGACATGTTTAGGGTTTCTTTTCTTCCTTCCTTCCTGCTTCCCTCCCTCCCTCCTTTCCTCTCTCCCTTCTTTCCTTCTATTCATTCATCCTTCTTTCCTATCCTTCCTTCCCTTCCTTCTTTTTTCCCTTCTTTTTTATCTCTTTCTTTCCTTCACCATGATAGGTAACTGCTTGCTTCCTAGTTTGAGACATCTGATTTATAATGATTGAAAAGGTACAATGCAAAGAGGAATTATCAATGATAATTCGTAGAGTAGGATCAAATTAGGATCATCACATACTACAATTAAGATTGCAGTTATTAAATAATTTTAACCTTTAAAAATTTGCATCATTTAAAAATGTTGGGAAAACTGGATATCTATAAGCAAAACAATGAAGTTGGACCCATACCTCATATCAGATATGATATTATCTCAATATATACCAAAGACCTGAATTTAAGAACTAAATCAGTAAAACTCTTTAAAGAGGTTAGAGAATGGACTCTTAAATTAATAGCAAATGAATAAGCAGCAAGGGGTACAAAAATAGAAAAGCTGGACTTTATCAAATTTTAATAAAACACACAAAAAACTTTTCATATAACCAATAGATGTGGGAACATTTATTCACAAACAACTTACACCAATTGTTCAGACAAGCATTATTAATAAAGGTTGAAAGTAAAAAACAGTACATATTCTCATTAAGTGATGAATGAATAAGCAAACTGTGGTATACACATGGGGTGAAAAATTGTTTGGCAAGAAAAATGCCCCAACATGAATGATATGCCCCAACATGACTTTAATAACATTATGCAAAGTAAATTAGCCAGTTCCAAACACCACGTATTGAATCATTTCACTACACATAGGTTACTACCTCATTCTATCATAGATTTTGGATCCTAAATCCAAGATTACAATTAGATCTGTGTTTGTGATGGAAATAATAAATCCCAGACAGCTAATGATATTTTACAAATGGAATTTAAAAAGGAGGAAATGGGAAAAGAGGATGCATTTAAATTAAGATTGGTAGCTTTTACATAACCATTGGCTGGCTGATGTGTTGTGTTTGCATAAAAACAATTTTATTGAAGATAAACTGTTAATATAATTAAAACAATCTATTATATATATGTATGTGTGTGTGTGTTTTCCTTTTCTATCAATCCCTGATTACTAGAGGATTGACATTCTCCCATAAAGTGATAACCAGGTCACTTTTACAGTATGCTGCCTTGTTCCCTTCTCTTGACCTCTCTTGTTGTCACATATGTTGAAAGAATCTTAGTGATTCCTTTTGGATATAATCAGTGCTCAGCTTCTATGTTGTTGACTCTCTTTTATAAGCATTCTTGTTCTCTCACAATAACTTTTTACTTTCTCCCTTTTTCTTGCACATATATTTTTGTTCTGCATGTGTCTCTCCCTTGTTTCCTTTTCTTATCCCTAGATTCACATTCTATGAACTTCAGTATATGCACGAATTGTTTCTGAACTGCTGCTCCTGAGGCTCTTGAGCTTTTTCATTGTGATATCTGGGCTGAAATCTATTTTCACATACTGAATATTTTGTTCAGTTTGGTTTCCAGTTCTGGGTTGCCTGTATGCAGCTTAGTGATAAACATATCTACAGGAAAATGAAGTTTTGAACTACAAGGACAGGAAATAATAAAAATTACTAGCAGAGAATACAAAGGAGTTCCTGGATGCAATTTCTTTAAAAAATTATATATAAGGGACTCACCACATATATAAAAAGAAGTCATATATATAGAGAGGTGTTAATAAACATTCCATATTAGGTACAGATTTCTCTTTGTATAATATTAGTTTTATCATTCTGTCTTTTCCTTAATAAAGTGCAGAAAAAGACCCCACAGTCAAACACTGTGGTTGCAACCCTCTCCTCTGCCCTGTCAGGCTATACACACTTCAAGGCTCTCAAAACTCCTTGCTCCCTCAATTATTTTCCCATTTCCACCAGGAAGTTCTATTGGCATCTAAACACACACCATTAAGCTTCTTGTTTCCATGCTATTGACTCAGAATATATCTGAAACAAGGGGTTGGGTATTCATTGGAAAGGAGTTTTTATTAAGGATACATCTTTTAAAATATCATTATACCTGTTTTCCTTTAAGATTTGGTATCCTAAGAGAGAATTCCAATATTACCAGACTTGATCAACAACTATTTTTTCTGCAGACTCAGGTGCTATATTTTCTTTGTTTATTTATTTTTTATACCCTGACTATTTAGTGAAAGCAAATTAATACTCAAATTGTTGGTCAAGGATTAACTGTTAGTGCATAGTGCCTTCTCATTGATAATATTGCTGCTTTGCAAGTTGCTTTCTTTTTTATCAAAAAAGAAATAATATAAAGAAAAGATTTAAACCTAAACAGTAACATACTGAGTTAGGAGAGATTATACAGACAAAAACTTCTAGTGGTTGCCATTGTTCTTTCAGCAATGTCCACTGGAAGGTCAGTGGATTTGCATATCAGCACCCAGAAACAATTTAAATTATCATATAGCACCAAAGCGCTACCACTCTGCAAGCCAGGTCGCCCTAGATCCAGGTCCAGGATTCTGGTTTTGGATTTCTTTTGGTGCTTGACCTGTCATTATGGGCTTATGTCTAATAGACCTCCACTGGTTGGCATGGCCATGGATGTCCACCATTGCATTTAAAGATAATACTGAACCTTTTAGAAGGTGGGTCTTTGACATCCATCCAAAATTTTAGGTGATCCCAATCAAACAGAAAGTATGTGAATGCTTGCTTGAGATGATAGAAAGGCAAATGGAAACTGAGAACATCTGGAAACTTACCAGCTAGTGGATAGGTTGTTAGACTCACAAATTAAAGAGGAAATGGAGGTGACGTGCTGTCACCAGTTTTTCACTGTTGTGTAAGCCCACCAATTTATTCTGACCCACAGAGTCTATTCTTGCCTCCTCAATGCTGTTCCCATGGGTCAGGAACCTCTGGGGATTCCAGTTCAACAGGCTGTTCTCAGAGGAAAAGGAAAAGTAGGGAAACCTCCAAAGGGGATTGGAGCCAAGGATCTTCAACCAGCCCCCTATGAGTGTTCAGAATTAACCAACTTGGTGAACACCCCTTAAGCCTCCTCTTGTCCCTGTTGCAGAATTATAATAGTCTCTTCCATGGTCTCAGAAGATCCTGTGAATAATCTTAGAGCAATTGCATAGGGCATTATAATAATGCTTTCTTGTGTGTCTCCTCCACTAGATATAACTTACTTTTACTTACAAGTTTTCCTTTTACAAGGATATTTTTGAAATTTTAATTTCATTCAATGTCTTCTAGGACATGATTTCAATTGAGGATGCATATCAGATATCAAGAAGGAGTTTTATAAAAATTAAGATTCCCAGGTTCTACTCCTGATTCATAGAAATTCTTTACATGATATTTTTAATATATTCTTGTTTTATCTTTCTATAATATATTTTATATATATTACATTTATAAGTTCTTATGTTTATTATATTACATATGAAGCTTTTTCATTTTGTAAATATTTTTATTCATTTCTATGCTTCAGATATCACATTCATTGTTGTTGAACATAGGTTTTATCATTATCCTTATGATAATTTTTCTAATGAATTTTTTTAGAGAAGATGTGGGTTTATACAATAATCATTAATAAAATTCAGAGTTTCCATACACCACCCTATTATTAACAACTTGTATTGGTGTGGTACATTTATTACATTCATGACAAAGGAGTTGTATAATTGAACTGTTAACAAGAGTTCATCATATACAATAGGGCTCATTGTCTTTTTCTACAATCCTATTTTTTTTTTTATTCTAATGATATATATGCAACCTAAATTTTTACTTTTTAAACACTTTCATAAATATAATTCACAGCTACTAATTACGGTCACAGTATTCTGCTACGGTAACCACCATCCATTACTAAAACTTTACAAAGTCTCAAATAGAAACTATGTTCAATTTGACTGTTAACTCCCTTTCCCTACATATTCTCTATTCTGACTCTGTGGTCTTGTTTATTCTAATTGGTTTATATCAGTGAGATCATACATTATTTGTTCTTTTGTGTCTGGCTTATTTTACTCAACATGATGTCTTCAAAGTTCATCCATGTTTTTGAAGTATCAGAGCATTTTTCCTTTAATGGCTGAATAACATTCCATTGAACGTATATACAACATTTTATTTATTAATCATTCACAGGTTGATGGACACTTGCATAGCTTCCATCTTCTGACAATTGTGAATAATGCTGCTATGGACATTGATGTGCAAATCTTTGGTTCCCTGCTTTTAATCCATTAGATATATAACTAAAAGTGAGATTGCTGGGTATATGGTAATTCTAAACCTAAGTTTCTCAGGACCCATCAAACTGTCTTCCACAGGGGCTATATCATTTTACTTTCCCACCAACAATGAGTATTCTCATCTTTTCCACATCCTCTCTAACCCTTCTAATTTTTTGTTCTTGTTTTAATAGTAGCCATTCTAGTGTAAAAGTAATGGTATCTCATTGTGGTTTTGATTTGCATTTCCCTAATAGATAATGATATTGGGGATCGTTTCATGTACTTTATGGTCCTTTACATATTCTATTTGGAGAAATGTCTATTGAGATCTATTTCCCATTTTTTAAATCAGTTGCTTGTCTAATTGTTGAGTTGTAGGATTCATTTATATAATCTGATTTGAAACCCTCATCAGATATGTGGTTTCCAAATATCTTCTCCCATTGTGTAGGTTTTCTTTTCACTTTCATGATGAAGTCCTTTGATAAGCAAAATATTTAATATTGATGATACTTAATAATATTTTTCCATTGTTGCTTGTGCTTTAGGTCTAAAGTCTAAAAAAACAATTGCCTACACAAGTTATTGAACTTGCTTCCCTATCCTTTTTTCCAAGAGTTTCATAGTCCTGGTCCTTATATTTATGTCTTTGATCTATTTTTAGTTAACTTTTGTATATGGTATGAGATAGGGTTCCACCCTCATTCTTCTGTAAATAGATATCCAGTTCTCCCAGCAAAATATGTTGAAGTGACTATTGTTTCCCAATTGAGTAGTTTTGTCAACCTTGTCAAGAGTTAATTGACCATAATTTTACAAATCCTCTGGCAGAAGATGAACCATGATTAAAGGAACAAATACAAGAATGTTTTCTCATGAACTATAACAAATATATAATACTAATATGACAAATGTATTATGTGAGCTACAGTTAGTAGGAAATTTTTGATAATGCTTCTTCATGGTTCATAACAAATGTTTCACAACAATGCAAGGTGTTGCAGGTGGGGTTATATATGACAACCCTGTATGATAATATGCATGTTTGTTTTGTAAGCTCATAACTTCTACTGTACATTAATCATTTATGTATGTTCATGTATGAATGATATAATTCAATAATTTTTAAATGAAAAAATATAAGTTGGCCATAGATGCAAGGGGCTATTTCTGAACTCTTAATTCAATTCCATTTGTCTATATAACTATCCTGGTGCCAATATCATGCTGTTTCAAATCATTTCCTAATTTAAAATTTTATAATGTTTTAATTACGTTTTTAAATAATTTTTAAATCAGAAAATGTGAATCGTCCAAATTTGTTATTTTTCAAGATGCATTCAGGCTTGACCCTCCTATCTATAGTCCCTACTATTGAATTCACTCATTTCTGGATAATTTTGCATGTCCTTATTAAGGGTGTGTTAATTCAGGTCCTCTGAGAAACAGAGGCAGCGTGAGTACTATGTATGCAAGAGGTTTATTAATGGAAACATCTGTGAAGAATCAAAGGGCATAGAGGAGCAGTAAGCAGGTAGAACTTCCAGAATTTCATGCATATAAGTGACTCGTGAGAGGAGAAATGTAATGAAGGAAATGGTAGGAATAACCTCAAATCACAGTGCAGTAATGAGAAGGTCTCAATGAGAGCACTGGGAGACCTTTGGAGCTACATTGCCAATTAGCAGAATGCCATCTTATGCAGAAGTGACTCAGCCCTAGTACCTCTACCATGTTCAGTCATCCACAGGAGCAGCCTGGAGAAAGAGTGAACTGATATAAGGACCAGAGTGAATCCAATGTGTGGCAGCTGCAGGTTATCAATCAGCTATGTTCCTGCAGCAAGTTTTTTGAAATAGTTTCAAAAAGGGACATTTTCATTGCTGCTACTATTAATACTCTGCATCTAACCTCAACAATTTAACACACGTCTCCACATATTATTTTTCAGGGTTATTTTCAGACATGTAAACTTATTTATAAGATTTTGTATGTATAGTTCTTGTTGCTCTACTTAATAAAGACTATGTGATAATATCTTTCTGTATTCTTTATATTCCACTTTTACCATACTTCAAGGATTTCCTATATCACCATGCTCTTTCAAGCAGAAACACTGTCTTTCTAGATGTCCCATATCAACTATTTCAATTTGTTAAACACTTAGCCTTCCTAGACTTTCTGAATGTTATTTGTATTACTGTTTCTTTAGCTACCAAGTTTCCTTGTATTTTGTTCTTCTGATGGTGATGGAGAATCATGTAATAGTAAGATTAGAAATAAACACAAAATCAAAATCATGATACTTGAGATCATTTGTTTCAAATAAAGTCCAATTTCATTTTTGTTACAGAAGGTAGGCATCTTCATCAAACATTTGTAAGCAGGGTGAAAACATTTTGTAGGATTTATTTTTCTCATTAGCACTCATACTTTCACTAAAAATTTCAAAAATAACAGAAGGACAAGTTTGAGTGATTCCTTCTAATGAAAATAAATACAGAGTTGGAAAAACTATGAAGAATAATCATTTCAGAGAACTGGAAAATGACCAAAGCAGACAAAAAATTTTCAATGATTACTTAGTGAAATTTGCCACTGCATTGGGTATTTTTGCTTCCTTTCCTATGAGAATTCCCAGCTGAGTTGGAGACCCGAAGGATTATAAACCAGGGGTGGTTTGACTCAGTTTAGTGCACGAGAAAAATACAATAGCTACTTAAGAGGGAGATTTTGGAAATGAGTGAGACATAGAAGAGCAGAGATAATAAACTCTATACACCTTCAACAAACTGATAAGCTACAGTTGCCTGGGGAGACTTATAAATTTGTTTTAATTTTAATATGAACCCAAACTCACATAAACCTTATCCAGCAGAGAGTGGAAGCCTTAATGGCCAGAGGTGTCTGAGCAGGCATATGTGCAAACTACTGACAGCTAAACCACACAGGAACAGGGAACATGCCTAGGGAGCCAGCCTTATAAAAGTAAATGAGAGAGTAAGTGATTGCACACCATGGGAAAGACATATTTTGAATGTGTGAATCTAGACAATTTCAATGCCTACAGAGCCAACAAAGGGACAGCCCTTAAAAGATCAAAATAGAATCCAGAGTTGCTGCAAGGAATGTTTTACAACTTCTACTTTTCAACCAAACATTGCCAGATGTAGGAGTTTCACTTCAACTTAGATGGTTCAAAGTTGGAAGACAACATCATTTGCCACTTAACCCTGAGAGAAAAAAGCCTCATAATATTTAAAACCATAACTATTCTTGAACCCACCAATGACTTAAGGTTTTAAGTAAAGGACACAGGCACATAATAAACAGTTAAAAATATAAAGTCATAGAAAACATCCTAAAAGAAAACTTGTCAAACTACAATTCTATAACCAATGAAAATATTCATTTCCAGCTCTAGTAGAGGAAGTGTGTCAGGCAAAATGATACTAAGAAGAAATGTAGGTCTACACAAAGAATACCTGAAAGAAAAATAGTAACAAGGTATTGTGGAATTTATAACACATGTTGAATTGAAATACATTAAAGCAATAGCACAGAAGATGAGAGGGAGAAAATGACTGCATATACTTATAGAAGACAGAATGTGATTAATGATACATATTTTAAAGCATAGAAGACATAAAAAGGTATAGCATGAGGAAATCATGGAAATAATGTTAAATATTAGGAATAAATTCAACAAAACATGTTAAATATCTGTATACTGAAAACCACACACAAAAATTCTAATAGAAATTCCTGAAGACCTAAATAAAAAGGGTAATATTTTATTTTCATGGATAAGAAAACTCAATGTTGTTAAGATGTTAGTTATTCCAGATTGATACGTAGATTTAAGGCAATCATAACTGAACTCCCTGCGGAATTCTTTTGTTGTAAATATTGACAAGCGTTTTCCAAAATTTCTATGAAAATCATTGGGTCTCCACTCAAATTTGTAGAAAGAAGAAAATGTGTTACTCTCAACCATAAAAAAAAGTAAACTAGAAAACTACCCAATCCTGACATTCTTGACCTCATCACATAACTAAGGTTTAAATCCAAACAACTGGCTCAAAATATAAGGCGTTACGTTGATGAAGCAAAGGATGGGAAATCAAGAACTGCAGAGATAGGACTATGCAGGTTATCTATGTTATATGACTCAGATTTGGTTCTTGTTTCTTTTTTGAATTGGTCGGTTTCAATCAAGTTTTGGAATTTATGCCACTAGGCTTGTTCATAATACTCCTTTTTCTCCATTTCATGTCTGTGGGTTTGGTCATGATCACACTCCTTTCATTCTTAATAATGTTAATTGTATCATGTCTTTTTTTTCATGGTATGTCTATCTAGGACTTTATAAATTGTACTGATATTTTTCAGAATCAATCTTTTATTTATTTACTCTACTCTTCTCATTTAATTTCACATATGTCCGCTCTTATCTATACTATTTTTACTTCTTTATTCTTGCTACAAATTTCCCCAAAATTTCTTTTGCTCTATTCCACAAATTTTGATTGTTATACAGTCACATCTTTTCTTAAAATTATTTTAAATTTTCCACGTGAATTCTTCTTTGATTCATAGAATATTTAGTAATGTATTACCTAAATATTTTTAAAATGTGGATTTTCAAGATATGTTTTTAATAGTTACTTAGTTTAATTCCACATTGGACATGTGGTGTTTTATATTATTTAATGCTGTAAGGGTGTTTTAAGTTTGTTTGTTTTGTTGTTCTTGTTAGTTTTAATGGTTCAGTATATGGTATGAGTCATTAGGTGCTTTAAAACAACTTATAAAATAATATGTATTTCTGGCTTCCAGTCTGATACACTAAGAGCTTGGAATTCATCCCTCCCATTCTAATAATAAGACAAAAGCTGAAAAGCTGAAACTTTATCTCTGAAGGAAAAGTAATTGATCAATTGCGATTAATTAAAAAGAACTTATATTCTTTTAAGAGACTGGAAACACAAACCATCCACTGGAAATAAATATTCTCATTACATATATTTGACAAAGAATATATTAAAAACTCCTAGAAATCAGTATATGAAATGTAATGGTAAGGGGTAGTGTATGTGAAATAGAAATATTCAATAGCATTGAAGAAAGTATCAACAATTATCACAATGCGATCCTATAACAAACATAACATCTAGAATGGCTAGCTTTAAAAAAAGTCTTAAATCCACAATTTTAAATGACTGGAACTATCAAACTTCGTTGGTGTTAGTATAATCTGGTATAATTATATTGCCAAAAAATTTAGCATCATCTACTGTATTTAAATATATGTCTAACCTATGACAAAATTCCCACTTCTAGAGAAATTAGCTCATATTTCAACCAAAATATATCTCTAAGAATGCTTATAGGACTTTGTTCATAACAACAACAAACTGGAAATAACTGCAATAGGAGAATGGGTTACATATATTTTTGTATTATGATTCAACTAACTTGAGATGTTACCTGAGCAACAAGACTTTTCAAAGTTCCCAAGGATTCTAAAGCCTTGTCAAGATTGAGAAGAATTCTTTGCCTGGATGTTGTATAGGTGCTACCACTCAAGATGGACTATACCTGAGTACTTGTCTTTTTTCTTAAGCATTCTAATAATTTACTATTTCCATGATGGTTCTCTATCAGTACAAAGTAGGTTGGTCCCTGATCTCTCATGTAATACAATTATGTGTGGATGTTTTAAGGACTTGCAATAAAATTCATATAGACTATCATTTGAGTTGATTTCTTTATATCCTTTAATAAGCATTTTTTGAATAACGATCTTAATATTTACTTCTTGCTGTTGTTATTATGTCATCTTTCACAAGTCTAGTAGACAACTGTTGGTTTCCTTGTGTAATATTTTATACATTAAATATTGTTTTATTTTGTTTATTCCTTTCCATTAGCATTTCTAAAGTTCTTCTAGTATAAGAATCTGCTTCTTTTGTGCATTCTATTTGTAGTGGTTAGGCTAGTGCCATAGGTATTGGTAGATGACCCAGTTTTGCCAATCACATTAAGTTCATATCCTTAGTTATAATAATTGGTTTTGGTCCAAGGACATCAAGTAAGCTGCATTATCAGTTGTTTGCCTAGAACTCTATGTATTGCTGATAATTAAAATCCTCTCTCTCCTTGTTAGTTGAGATATATTAAGTGTCACCGCTGCCTGTTACTACACCTTCTTCAAGCAGGTCATTTAGCTTTTTCAGAACACTGTAAGAAGCAGAGAAGAAAGGCTAAGAGTGTGAGAGCTGGTGATGTTCACAACTTCTTTCCAGGATTTTCAGATGCTATAGCACCAGAGTTACCTGCAACTTTTTCTTCACAACTGTGATCCATTATAACATCTTAATTAAGAATATTTTACTTGCCGAAAATAATTTTAGTTTAGTTTTATTTCACTTACAATAGAAGGTATTACTTGCTAATGCACGATTTTATAGTTTCAGAGTTGAGTGTAGATTAAAGATATCAGGACTTAATATAAATGTATGTAAATTATTTTAGGGAATCTTTAGTGAAGGCCTGAATGGATCCTATATCTACATTGTATTATCCATTATTTTAAAATTTTGAATCTTAATTTTGCTTGTTTTTGTTTTCATCTCTTTCACAAGTAAGTAATTTGTAGAACAAGTGAGCGCAACATTAATGGGGTTTACCAGATAGAATCTCATTCGCTCATTTTTTAAATATATATAAACTTAAAAAAAAAATTTAAAGATACTTAGATTACATAAACGTTACATGAAAAATGTAGGGGGGTTCCCATATGTCCCACTCCCTACCCCTCCCACACTTTCCCACATTAACAACATCTTTCATTAGTGTGG
The DNA here is from genome assembly GCA_026826555.1 of Tolypeutes matacus. Taxonomy (NCBI): domain Eukaryota; kingdom Metazoa; phylum Chordata; class Mammalia; order Cingulata; family Chlamyphoridae; genus Tolypeutes; species Tolypeutes matacus. Next base: position 501,809 of record JAKSZT010054377.1, on the reverse strand, counting down.
TACATTTGTTACAATTGATGAACACATTTTGGAGCATTGCTACAAAGCATGGATTATAGTTTAAATTGTGGTTTACATTCTCTCACGCACAATTTTGTAAGTTATGACAAGATATATAAAGGCCTGTATCTGTCATTGCACTGTCATTCAGGACAATTTCCAAGTCCCGAGAATGCCCCCATATTACAATTATATTTCCTGTCCCTACACTCAGAACCTGCAATGGCTACTGCTTCCATATCAATGATAAAAGTTTTTAAATTGCTATAATCACAATAAGTCTATAATAGAATATCAGTAAGTCTACTCTAGTCCATCATTCATTTCCCAATCCTGAGGATTCTGGGATGGTGATGCCCATTCCACATCTAATTGAGAGGAGGCTTAAATCCTGTGGGGCAGATGGATGGGACTATCCTTCTTGCAGTTGCAGACCCTCTCTGTTCCTTGGGGTGACCATTGTCCATCATCATCTCCTTGTTAGTTGTCCTGGGTGAGTCCAATGAAATGGAGAGTAGGTGTTGCAACTCTGTTGAGATTCAGGGCCCAGCTGGCACATAGACAGCCCAAAGATTTAAGTCTCTTGTACATACACCTATCAACTTAATACTAACTCTAGGTTCAGATAGAAGGGGCAGAAGAGCCTTGTGTAGAGAAACCACAACTGAGTACAACTCTGTCACACTGGGGAGCATAAATTCCAAAGTAGGGCCCACTGGCAGGGTGTCAAACTCCTGAGCTGTCTGCCCTGCCTATATTGTGGGGTAAAGTGGGGAGGGTGGGTTGGACTGTCCATGGAACTGAGGGGAAGGTTGAGGGAAGGAGCAGGTAAGTTTATTCATTCTTTACATAAATTGTCATTACAATTTATTCATATGTTCAAAACTGGCTAAGATCACTATGCATTTAACAAAAAAAAGTGAGCAGTTGTTATGTTCTAGTAGTTTTGGTGGGCATTGAAAAAGAAAGAAGTGAAAACCTACTTCTTAAATCAGTTACAAATGGGTGCTGGATACAGACAATAAAGGAATAATACTGTTTTAAGGCTATAACAGTGGTGTCTAGAATGTGTTATACAGGCTTGAATGAGGAAAGTTAAGATAACATGCACAGAAAACAAGGGAATTAATGAATATATATATAATATATAATTATATTATAATTAATTAATGAATTATAAATAATATTAACAAAAATTTGCTTTTCTATATTTTTTGCATTTTATTTTAAAGGTATTATGAATGGGAGTTTCTAATCTCCAAAATTGTTTCTGAAGACCTGAGAACAGAGGTGATTTTAATTATTTTAATTGCTGATCACACACACACACATGCACATGCACATACACATACACACTTGGTGTTTAGGAGATACTGAATCTGCGTGTGTGTTTGAATGTGTGCTCATTCTGTCAGGTCATAGCAATCACTGCTGAATATGCCAGAGTTGAATATACTTTTGATTATTTTCACCCAACTGAATATCTTCTTTTTCCTATAGGGTAATACATTTCAAATTACTGTAACATGAATTTGAATTATGTTGTTATGGGTGGTGGAGATAGTGTGACATTGTTATTTGTGTAGAAAAGTAAAAATGAGAAAAAAGTTACAAAAATAGTAGTAAGCACATTATAAGCTATGCCTAACTCCCAAGGCATCTCAGATAGAATGCTATTTCTGGTTAAAATGTCAACATCTTGAAAATGTTTTGCCCTACCTGTGATACACAGTGTTTCTTTGTGTTCCATCTGAATTCTTCCGGTCTCATTTTTGGATCCCTATATTTGTTCAGAATTTGCCAACCAAAGTGGTCTTACATTGCAGCTGAAATTTCCCGTCAAGGCTGTTTTGCACATAATTTCTGCAGGATGAGAATCCTAATCTGCTGGCTCTTCACAGAGTACACAATGGGATTCATTAGAGGAGGAATGAGAAGGAAGATATCAGCAATGATGAGTCTAATAACTATAGACACATCTTTGGCATATCGATGGAGGGCAGCCAAGGTGATGATAGGTATAAAGAAGATGAGGACAGCACAGATGTGGGATGTGCAAGTGTTGAGGACTTTGAGACGGCCCTTGTGTGAGGCAATGCCCAGAACAATTTTCAGAATCAGCATGTAGGACACAGAAATGCACATGAAGACTAACATACCTGTAAGAGCCACAAAAAATCCATAGATGATATTGACCCTGTTATCAGAACAGGCCAGTTTCATGACGTCCTGGTGGAGGCAGTAGGAGTGGGACAAAAGGCTTTTCTTACAATATTTCAGTCTCTTTAGAATAAAGGGGAAAGGGAGGACAAATAACACACCTACTCCAGTCAGTGAAAGACCAATTTTAATGACCCTGGCACTGGTAAGGATAGAGGTGTATCTCAAAGGATTATAGATGGCTATAAAGCGATCAATGGACATGATGAGAAGTACTAATGACTCCATCGATGAGAATCCATGAATGAAAAACTCTTGAGCAAAGCAGGCATCAGAGGAAATTCCTGTGGCATTGAATAAGAAGATTCTCAGCATGGTTGGAAGGGAGGATATTGAGAGTCCCAGGTCAGAAAATGCCAGCATGGAGAGGAAATAATACATAGGTTCATGGAGAGAGCTCTCTGTTTTGATGAAAAAGAGTATGGTGCAGTTCCCCAAGATGGCAAGGAGGTACATGAGGCAAATGGGGATGGAGAGCCAAATGTGAGCTTGCTCCATTCATGGAATCCCTATCAGGAAGAAGGTAGAGATTTCCAATTCAGAGGTGTTGAAGCCTGACATAGCAAGTATGTGAGGGAATCAGGATGTGGGAATCAGCAGAGGTTTACTGTAGTGGCATAAATAAATTGGCTCAAATGAGTATGATTTTTCTAACTCATTCTTTAGCTTTCTGGTCATTACAATGTATTCGTATCTTCAAAACTGGCTAATATCACTATGCTTTTAACAAAAAAAAAAATTAACAATTATTTTGTTTTAGGAGATTTTTGGGGTTAAAATGATAGAAATAAATCCTAATTTTTTAAACCAGTTACACACTGTTGCAGGAGACAGATAATAAAGAAATAATATTGTTATTCAAGTCTGTAACAGTGACAACTAAAAGGTGTTATACAGACTTGAATGAGAAACAGCTATGACAATATGCATAAAAATGTACAGAATTTTTTGAAGTATAATCCTTAGGACTAAAACAAAATATCAAGAAATAATTTTAAGATCCATATTAATAGGGCAAAAAGTGAGATAATAAAATATATTACTTTCCATATATAATCCTCAGCAGCCAAATATATATATTCCTTATGCATTCCCTGACCTCTGCATATAGAAAGCAGGGAGCAAATTTCTCAACCTCTATTTGTATTGCATATTTTATTAGGATAACAATACTCAATAAACTTGGAATTTTGTGGATTAGCATAGAGTAGGATCAAATTAAAGTCACTACTTACTACAATTGAAATTGTAGTTATTAAAGAATTTTAACCATTAAGAAACTGCATTCTTTCAAAAATAAATGGTGATCAGACAACTGGAACTCTATAAGCAAAAAATGAGTTGGGCCCATACCTCATATCATATACAAATATTATCTCAAAATAAATCATAGATCAATAAAAGAATTAAATCAATAAAAATCTTTAAAGAGGTTAGAGAATATATTCTTAGAAATGATGCCAAAAAGTAAGCACCAAAAACAGAAAAGCAGGACTTTGTCAAATCTAAGAAAACAAACAATAAAAGCAATAAAAATCTTTGTGCTATAAATGGTAACATTAAGAAAGAAAACAAAAGGCAACCCACAAAATGAGAAAATATTTGAAAATTATATATCTAGACTTGTATCTAGAATATTTAAAGAACACATTCAACTTAAAATGAAGATGAAAAATAGCCTCAAATCATTAATTATTGGGAGAATGCAATTCAAACTGCACAAAAGTAGTATTTCACTCTCATTCTGTTACAGCTATTAAAAAATAAACAGACAATAACAAATATCAATAAAGATGTGAAGAAATTTGAATCTACATTGCTGATGGCTTTCTAAAATGGTGGCGCCACTTTGGAAAACAATTTGGTAGTTGGTCAAAATGTTAAACATAGGGTTTCCATTTGCCAAAGAAATATGGAAATGTGTTCACAAACAACTTATACCCAGTGGTTCATATAAGCATATTAATAGGGCAAAAAGTGAGATAATAAAATATATTACTTTCCATATATAATCCTCAGCAGCCAAATATATATATTCCTTATGCATTCCCTGACCTCTGCATATAGAAAGCAGGGAGCTTTCTATAGCTCCCTGCTTTTAACTATTCACAATAGTTAAAAGTAGAAACAGCATAAATGTCCATCTAATGATGAAAGGATAAAAAAAACTGTGACATACACATAGGATGAAATATTGTTTGGAAAGGAAAATGAATGAAATAAGGGCACATGCTACAGAATGGATGAACATTGAAATCAATATTATGGTAAGTAAAAAGAGCCAGTTTCAAAAGACTTCATATTGAATTATTTCACTACACATGGGTTACTACCTCATTCTGTCACAGATTCTTGATCCCAAATCTTAGATTAGAATTAGATCAGTGTTTCTGAGGGAATACTATATCCCAGACAGTCAATGATAGCTTACAAGTGGAATGAACAAGGAGGAAAAAGGAAATATTTAAAGTAAGATAGATACATTTTATATAATCATGGGATGGCTGGGGTTTTGTGTTGGTATAAAAGCAATTTTATTGAAGATAACTTTTGTTCACATTATTGAAACATTCCATGAGAATTACTAGGGGTTAAATTCAATATTACACATAAATGTATAAATATCTAACATACGTGTTTTTCTTTTCTATTAATCCCTGATTACTAGAGAATTGACATTCTCTCATAACGTGGCAACCAGGTTACCTTTCAATATGCTGCCTTTTTCTCTTCTCTTGACCCCTCTTGTTCTCGTATACAAGAGTCTTAAGATTCGTTTTGGATATAATTATTACACAGCTTCTGACCCCCTTTTCTAAGCATTCTTATTCTCTCACAATACCTTGTTATTTTCCTCTGTTGTTCTTGAACACGTATATTTGGTTTGCATCTTTCTTTCCCCTGTATCCTTTCTCTTATCTCTAGTCTCACATCCAGAAGCTGCAGTATATGTATAAGTTGTGCTACTCTTAAGGCCGTTTCTCTTAAGAATTTGAATTATGATCTCTGGGTTGAACTCCATCTCTAAGGATTGAATTCTTTGTTCCATTTGGTTTCCCTTTCCGGGTTGCCTGTATGCAGTTTGGTGATAAACATATGTACAGAAAAATGAAGTTTTAAAATAGAGGGACAGTAAATAATTGAAACTAAAGAAAATAAATTGAAACAGAGAATAAATGTGAAGATCCTGGATGCAATTAAAAAAAAAAAAAGAAATAAAAACTATGAGCAATTGAAAGAATAGATATTTCCTTCAAATTTTGAAGGCATTCACCACTAATATCAAAGTAAGCTGTATGTGTACAGAGGTGTTAACAAATGCCTCCATATGAGGTGCCAGATTTGTCTTCCTATGATGCTACTTTTATCATTCTGTCTTTTCTTAATAAAGCTCAGATGAAGATCCCACATTCAAACACTGTGTTGAACATACAACCCTGTCCTCTGCTCTGTCAGGCTCTACACACTTGCAGGCTTTAAAAATTCCTTACTTCCCCATTAATTCTTCTATTTCCACCAGGCAGGTCTATTGGCATCTAATAAGCTTCTTGCTTCCAAGCTAATGATTCAGAAGATAATGTGAAATTAAGGTTGAAGCATTCAATGTAAGAAAGTAGTTTTTGTCCTTTTTCAGGATACATGTTTTAAAATATAAATTACTTTCCTTTAACATTTGGAAAATTAGGACAGAATTTGACACTTCCAATATTACAAAACTTGAGCAACAACTGTTGTTTCTGTTGACAGGGATGCCATATTTTGTTTGATTATTTGTCTTTTTACCCTGACTACTTGGTGAAAACAAATTAATCCTCAAATTCTTGGTCAAGGATTAACATGCTCAGTGCATAGTGCCTTCCCATTGATAATATTGCTACTTTTCTTCCTCATTCCACCCTCATAATAACTCATATAAGTATCTATTATTTTTACATACATGGTGATACACTGAAGAATGAAAAGTCATAAACTAAACTATGAGGCCTCTATCTTTAAATTAAGTAAAAAGCTTACAAAACCACCCTGATAAGATATCTTAAAAGCTATGAACTAATAAATAACTTTTTGTTAGAATCATAAAGTTGCTTTCTTTTTTATCAAAAGAGGAATAATGTAAAACAAGATTTTAACTTAAGAAGTAGCATATTGAGTTGGGACAGGTTATATAGACAAAAACTCTTAGTTGTTGCCATTGTTTTCTCAATAAAGCCCACTGGAAGATCAGTGGTCTTGTGTATCAAAACCCAGAAACAATTTACACTATACATGTATAGAAAAATCTCTGCTATGTGGCAAACCAATTCACCCAAGATCCATGTCCAGGTGTTTGTCTTTGGATATATTTCAGAGTTTGGCCAATGATAGTGGACTCGCATCTATTTGACATGTATTACTTGGCAAGGCCATGGATGCCCACCCCTGCATTTTCAGGCAATACTGAGTCTTTTAGAGGGTGGACTTTAACATCCATCTAAGTTTTTAGGGGATCAAAATCAAACAGAAAGTATGTGAAGGACTGCTTGAGTTGATAGAAAGGCAAGTAGAAACTGAAAACATCAGGAAACTTACCAGCCAGTGAGTAGGTTGTTAGACCTACATATCAGAATAAAGAGGAAATGGAGGTGACATGTAGTCACCAGAGTGCCACTTAAGTGTAAGTCCAACAATTTATCCTGACCCACAAGGTCTATTCCTGCCTTGTCCATGCTTTCCCTAGGGCCCAGGACCCTCCGGAGATTCCAGTTGAGCAGGCTGTTCTCAGAGGAAAAGTAAAAGCCCTGCTGATAAACCTGCAAAGAGCCTGGAGCCAAATTGAGTCAACCAGCCCTCTGTGAATGTTGAGAATTAATCACTTATGGAAAACACCCTCTAAGCCTCTTCTCCTTCTGACAGAATTATAGTTGTCTCATCCATGGTACCAAAGGATAATCTTAGAGCAATTGCACAGTATGTTATGACTATGACTTCATGTGTCTTCTTCCTCCACTAGGAATAAATTACTTAAATGTATAGGTCTTTCTTAAACTAGGAACTATTTAAAATTAACATTATCTTCTATGACAGTGATTTTCAAGTGGAAATGCATATCAGGCATTAATAAGGAGCTTTATAAAATTAAGATGTCAGGCTCGACTCCTAACTTAAGGAATTGTTTACTTGATATTCTTGATATTTTCTTCATATAATATATATGTACTATATATTGATTACTACATATAATTTCTCATGATTATGTTACATATCAAGATTTTTCACGTTGTGAATTTTTTAATCTATTTTTATTCTTCAGATATAGCATTCACTGTGTTGAAAATAGGGTATATCATTAACCTTAGCAATACCTTTTCTAAAGTTTTTTTTAAGAGAAATTGTGTGTTTACATTAAGATCATGCATAAAATAAAAGATCCTATATACTCTACTAGACTATTATTAACCAGTTGCTTGAGTGTGGTAACATTTTTTACAAAAATGAAAGAACATTTTTATGTTTTTACTGTTAATATAATCCTTTATTTTTCCTAGACTTCAATGTTTGCATAGTGCAAGTCCATGATTTTTTACATTTTTATTATGTTACCCTATATACAATGTAATCTTTCCCTTTTTAACCACACTTAGATATATTTTTCTGTGCTGTTAATTACATTCACAATGTTGTGCTGCCATCACCAACATCCATTACCAAAACATTTCCATTATTCCAAATAGGAACTCTGTACATTTTAAGCCTTAACTACCTACAACCTATCCATACCCCATACCCTGTTAATCTACATTCTAGATTCTGACTTTTGAGTTGGTTAATTCTAATTATTTCATATCAGTGTGATCACACCATATTTGTCCTTTTGTGTCTGACTTATTTCACTCAACATTATGTCTTCAGGTTTCATCTATGTAGTTGCATGTATCAAAACTTCATTCCTTTTTATGGCTGAATAATATTCTGTTGTTTGTATATACAATGCTAGTGATCAGAGAGAATGAAGATGCTTCTTCATTTAAAATATATCTTCAAGGGTTCATGGAGCATTGTCATGGTAGATGGAGATCCATACACTAACTGTAAGAATATTCAATTCCCATCCTGGAGAGTTCTGCTATGTTCTCTAATGGGACTGCAAGAATACCCTTAGTACAGGGGCAGTGACTAGTGAAGGAGGATGGACCATTGATGGACCCTTGATATTGAAGACTGTACTTATGAAACTTTTCTTTTGAAATTGAAACTTAGCCTAGTATTATGGGGTGCCTAAGAGACACCTCCTTAGAACCTTCTTGTTACTCAAATGTAGCTTCTCTCTAAGCTGAACTCAGCATATAAATGCATTGCTGACCCCATCATGGGACATGACTCTTGGGGATTAGCCTCCCTGGCACTGAGAGATTACTACCAAGCACCAACAATGTAACTGGAAAAGACTTGACTGAAAGGGGGAAAGAATAAAGACAAATGAGTTCATATGGTTAAGAGACTTCAGAGTGAGTGTCCTTCCAGAAGTTACACTTATGCATGTCTCAACAATGTCTCATTGACTGTCACAGTAAATATTGCCTCAAATAGCAGGGCTCCTGAGGGCTCTAGAGACATCAATACACTATAGACAGGGCTGTCAGCTTAAGAGTTTGGTTATTTATGTTCCCCAGAATGACAGATTTGGGCTCAGTTGTGGTACCCCTAGACATGGCTCTACTGTCCCTTGTATTTGAATCTATAGTTAGTATTAGAGTTGATAGGTGTATGTCCAAGAACTTAAATCTTTGGGCTGTCCATGTGCCAGTTGGGACCTGAATCTCAACAGTATTGCAACACCTACTCTACAGTTCATTGAACTCACCCAAGGCAGCTAACAAGGAAATGATGATGGACAACCACCATGGCAAGGAACAGAGAACATCTACAACTACAAACAAGATTGTCCCATCCATCTACTCCATGGAATCTAAGCTCCCTCTCTATTAGGGGTAAAGTGGGCATCACCATCCTAGAATCCTCAGGGTTGAGGAATGAACAATGGACTAGAGTTATTTTACTATAGACTTATAATTATTCCAGCAATGGAAGAACTTTTATCATTGATGTGGAGGCAATAGCCACCAGAGGTTTTGAGAGGGGAGAGAGGGGGAAAATAGGTGCAATATGAGGGCATTTTCAGGACATTGGAATTGTCCTGAATGATGTTGTAATGACAGATACAAGCCATTATATATCTTGTTATAACTTACAAAAATTGTGTGAGTTCATTTAAACTATAATGATACTATAATTCACACTTAGTGGCAATGCTCCAATATGTGTTCATCAATTGTAACAAATGTACCATACTAATTAAGGATGTTGCTAATGTTGGAAAGTGTGGGAAGGGTAGGGAGTGGGGCATATGGGAATACCCTATCATATACCCATATATGATACATATATGATATATATATGATACATTATTTTTTATGTATCATTTATGTAATCCAAGTATATTTTTAAAATTTTAACAATGTAAGAATAATAAAAATAAAATAATATATATTTCTTTTTTTTTCACATAGTTTTGACCTATATGAGATAAGTGCCTGGTTTCAGAGTTTTAAAATTTTTATCCATCAAAAGACTTTATCATGAAAGAAAATGACAAAATGCCTGCTTTTTTTGGAAAAATATATCATGAGTATTGTAATAATCGAGGAACTTTTTCTGGGAAATTTGAAGATGACAGCATAATAGGGAGATAATAGGTACATAGAAGATGAGCATAGCACAGATGTATGAAACGCATGTATTGTAGATCTTGAGACTTTCCCTCTGGAATTCTATGCTCAACATTGTTTTCAGTATCAGCATGTAGGACATGAAAAAAATTAAGACTAATATGTCTGTGAAAGCCACAAAAATGCCATTAATGACATTGACCTTGTTGTCAGAGAAGGCTAGCTTCATGACATCCTTATAGAGGCAGAAATAATGGGACAGTAGGTTCTTCTGACAGTAAACTCAATGATTGAGAATGAAAGGGAAAGGATTTTCAAGAAAATATTTTTTAGGGAAACAGCAAGCACAATTTTCATGACTTCAGCACTGATATTGTTAGAGGTAGATGTATATCAGAGGGTTGCAGATGACAATAAATTAATGGAATGATATAATGAGAACTACAAATGAGTATATGGCTGATAAATCATGAATGAATAAACATTGAGCAATAGAGGTATTAAGAGAAATTTCTTGATCTTTGACCCGGGAAATCCTTACCACGGTAAAAAGAGAGAAGAGAGATCCAGCTTAGAGAGAAAATAGTACATGGGTTCATTCACTGAAGGCTCTTTTTTAATTTTTAATGCATGTACTCTTTATTGTGAGCACTGTTAGTTATAGAGTTTATTTTCCTCTTTCATTTTCTTGTAAAATTTTTTTGTTTAAAGCAGTTTTATTGAGATGTATTCACATAACATGTAAACTGTCCAAAGCGTACAATCAATGGCTTTTAGTATAATCACAGTGTTGTGCATTGACCCCCACAAAAATTTTTAGAACACTTACATTACTCCATACAGTAAAACTCCACACCCCTTTCCAGTCATCTCACAATCCACCTATCCTTCCTCCAGATAGGGTGGGAGATGGTTCTTTAAAAAAAAAAAAGTTTGGTGAAATTTTCCAGGGTGAAAAGAAGGTACATGGGGCATTTGGTATAGAAATCTAAATGTGGACAGGCTCCATACCTGAGATCCCAATGAAGACATAGGTAGAGATCTCAATATCAGAGGTGTTGAAGATGGACATGAAAGGTATATGAGGCAATCAAGAAGAGTGACTCATAAAGTGTCTTGCTGTGATGCAAATAGATAGATCTTATGAATCCAAACTAGAATACTGTTCTAGACATAATTCTTTGATACAAATATAAATGGAGAAAAAAAATAGATAAGTAACTATTGAGAACCAACTAAAAAGAAAAATGAAGAGAAAGGAAATCAAATTGATATCACAATCTAATTTTATACCAGATACAAGTGATAACACATCAGGCAGATACAATTCCTATATAAGGACTGATAAGTCAACTAAAATAATTATATTCATACGTATTTTCAAAATCAAGAACTTGAGACTTTTCTATTTTTACATGTATATTGGAATCAATGACCTGTTAAGAATTTGTTTAAACTTTGAATGAATTTTCTTTCAATGACTTAGACATATTTGCACACCAATGTTCTTAGCAGCTTAATTAACAATGACCAAAATATGGCAGCAATCCCAGTGTCCATCAATTTACAAATGGAAAAAAAAAGTGGTATATAAATACAATGAAATATTATTCAGCTGTAAAAAAGGAATGAAGTCTTGATGCATGAGACAACAAGGATGAACCTTGAGGAAATATTGTTGAGTGAAATAAGCCAGACACAAAAGGACAAAAATTGTATGAACTCACTCTTATGAACTACTTATAAAAAGTAAACTTGTAGAATTAGAATATAGACTATAGGTTACCTGAAGAAAGATTGGAGTTACAGAATGGAGAGTTTTTGCTTAACTTGTACAGAATAGCTATTTAGACCAAGGGTAAAAGTTTTAAAATAGATGGTGGTGATGGTAACACCTAATTGTTGAGTGTAATCAATAGCATTGAGCTATATCGGTGAATATGGTTAAAAGGGGAAACTTCAGTGTGTGTGTGTGTGTGTGTGTGTGTGTATATATATATATATATATATACCATACATATTGCTAGAATGAAAATTTAAAAATAAAGTATAAGACTGATCAACACAGTGAATCCTGTTGCAGATGATGGACTATAAGTTAATAGTTCAAGTACAAGAATATTATTTCATGAATAATTTTAAAGTATGTTAATAATAAAAAAGTGTTAATAATAAAGTAATATAAAAAAGGAAAAAAAGGCATGTTCAAGTCCTAACTCCTGGTCCTGTAGATGTGTACCCATTTGTAATTAGGACCTTTGAAGTAGTTACCAGTTAAGGTATGCCCACACTGAATGAGGGTGGGCATTAATCCAATAATGTCTCTGTAAGCAAAGGAAATTGGATACAGAAAAGAAAATCATGGAAAGGAGCAAGAAACTGAAAGTCAACAGAATGGAACACAGAAGAAAAAAGAATATCACCTTGTGATGGGAAAGCCAAGGAACCCAAAGATTGCTGGCCAGACAGAGCACTACCAGCCCTGGGAGGAAGCAAGTCCTCTAGTCTCTGATAACACTAGCCAATAAATTCCTCTTGTTAAGCCAATCCATTATTTTTAAATCAATCAATCAGACTGGAATCTGAGGTACTGGGTGACATAAAGCCTTCCTGGCTTGAATGAGGCCCAAAGCAGGAAAAGGTTCTGCAGCAGGTCCAGGCTATTGTATTAGCAGCACTGTTATTCAGTCCATATAATCCTGCAGAAGACCCTATTGTATTGGAGGTATCAGTGCAAGGAAAAGATGTTCTGTGGAGTTTGTAGCCAGCTCAAGTGGATATATCACATTACAGGCCCTGGGGTTCTGGAGCAAGTCCATCCACTCTACAGGGGAAAATAGTACTATGTCTTTTGAAGAGATGGTATAAGTCTGGGTCTTGAATAAACTAGTGTCCCTAATATTAAAATACTAAACCAATATGCAGTTTGAATTGCCTGTACTGTCAGACCTACTAAATAATTAGGTTAGGTGGGCGCAGGAACAATCCATTATATGATGGAAGTGGTTCCTCAGAAACTGGCACAACAGAATGGAAGGGCAAATGAGTTTCAGGGCCTTGTATCCCTCACCATAATGTCACCACAACTATTGTGCCAGTGCCCTGTCTCAGCTCACCCTGATGGCATATGCAAAGGCCTATATGGCCAGGTTAAGTAGGAGGAAAATCCTACTTAAGAAAGGTTGACATTAGTATGTGAGTCCAAACAAAATTAAAAATGAGAATGGACACCTCCTACTATAGCCTTACTCAGAGATGTCCTTGAAAGACAGTGGTGTGGGGAAAGAAAATCCTCCCAAAGGGCAGAATTTGGGGCAATGAACTGGTGAATACCTTTGCATGGAAAAAGGAGAAGACTCCTGAGGTTAGAAAATATACAGAATCATTAGCAGTGGTGAATTAGTGGTCAAGAGACTGAAAGGAAAAAGGTGAATGATCAGAGACAAAGAGGTTTGAGGTAGAGGAATGAGGATGAATATACAGAAAGAATATAAGCTGTGACGACCTTTGTATCACGTTAATGTCCAGAAGAAAGCACCAACCAAGGGTAAGTCACTAAGCAACCAGGCAGACAAAAGTACTTGATCAGTTTTCTCAGCCTCTGTCATCAGCCACCTCGGTGCCACTAGTGATGAACATAGTCCCCACAATGGCAGAGCAACAGGCTGCACATAAGTAGAGAGTATGGACTCCAAGTGGTTATGGGTGATGTAATTCCTGACACAGCTGAAATGTCCTGTTTGTCAACAATAGAGACCAATGCTAAGAATATAATATGGAAACATTCCTTGAGGATACCAGCCACTTGTTGACAGGTCGACTACATTGGGCCTCTTCCATCTTGCATCAGCAAGCAGTTTGATATCACAGCCAATGGCTGTGAGATTGCCTTTCCTGCCTGCAGAATCCAGCAGCACTTCTCTGCGGGTTTATGGAGTATCTGATGCACTGGCATAGGATTACAATAGACATTGTATCAGATTAGGGGCTCACATTGAAGACATCCACGGATCATATCACACACTACAAACTGCCAGCCTAATAGAGCATTAGCACAACTTGCAAAAGGCACATCTGAAGTACTAGCTAGAAATAGCACTCTTTAGAGGATGCGATAGCATCCTCCTGGATTCAGTATGCACACTGAATGAAAGATCTTCATAGTCAGTGTGACCTCACTAAGGAGAACAAATGGGGCACTGAGGGTTGTTTTGCTTTTTGTCTTCCCAAATATGGATTCTACAAGGTTTAGAGGTCTTGGTTTCCAAAGGGGATGCATTTTATCCAGAAGGAAAAGCAATATTTCCATTGAAATAGGCTAGAGTTATCATCTGGGCACTTTAGTTTCCTGTAAACAGAAACCAGGAAGCAAAAAGAAGAGTATCCAAACTGGCAGGTATAACTGATCGTAATAACCAGGAAGAGGGAGAGCTATTGTTGTTCAGGCAAACATCCTGCTCATTGAGGTCTATCTGGGACACACTAATGTGTGCAATACTCCCTCCAACACTGTCTCCTGTGTTGAGGTTGAATCTTTTTAAATCTCCATTGTGTCTAACTTGCTCTCACAAATTACCTTCAAATAACTATTGATCATCTTTATCTGATTTTTATATGTTTAATGTCTTCTCATTCATTTTAAAGAAATGTGACCATTCCACAGTCATTATAATTTTTATTGCCAATATACAGTTCATGTGACATAACGGCTGGACATTCCAATGCATCATTTTTTAACAAATTAATCACATAAATATCTTTAGCAAGGATTGCTAAACAGCAATTATCATTATCTAACACTAACACTGTGTTCTTTTTTACTTTCAGTCAAGTGTGTCATTCTAAAACTGAAACCTCATTCTGATTGCTTATTTACTAGGTTCACTGTATTTCCAGTTTTCTTAGCATAGTTTCTCCAGAAAACAAAGCAGGAGTCTGTAAAATGTCAGGGAGTAAAGTCCCAGAAAGCTGGGATAAGGGACCATGCAAAGGAAAAGGAAAAGTGTCAATTTTAGTGTATGTTGTCTAATTTTTAGTCATTTAATACAGATGATTTTTGATTCCATGAGAAAGTCCACAAGAAATCTTATATAGTACATCTGAGCTTCATTTAATGAAGGCCATTTGTGAACCCAGGTTTCACTTAACCAACCAAGCATAATATTAGAGCTACTTTCAGGCATATTGAGTCTAAAATCCGTGATTAGTGCCCTCATATTAAAAATTCAGTCCCATCCAATGTCATATTCTTTCCACTGAAATCCAACACTTAGAATTTATTATTTTAGATATTCCTCAGGTTTCTATCTATATAAATTGACACAATATTACAGGTCTTTAGGTGAGCATATTTTACCATCTTGGAGCCTGTTGGCATTTGAGTGCAGTTATAGGTCTAGAATTTTGCTATCCCATAGAGTAGCCACTCACCATATGTAACTATTGAGCATCTGAAATATGGAAAAAAGTGTGACAGAGACACTGAATTTTGTATTTCTTTATTTTAATGAATCAAGTTTAAAATCTGAAGCAGTGTAAAATATTTTCAAAATACTTTGTTGTATTTTTAGGACTTCATAAAACATTGAAATGTTTTGTAAATAAAAAATATATACTGGATTAAAAGATTTTCTTTGAAAGAAAGAATGTAAAATATCTTATTATAATACTATTAGGTAATAGTTTATTATTGTATTTATATTGATTTTATGTTGAAATAATATTTGGAAATGTTAAAGTAGATTAGATATGCTACTAAAATTAATTTACCTGCATTTTTTGCTTTATTAATGAGGATAATAGAATATTATAACTAAATAGGTGTTATGTGTTATATATCTATTTGTTATCATCAGTCTATTAGTAATGAGAGGTGGCAGAAATAGACCGTAAAAGAGATCAGGAATTCCCTTCAAGGGAGACATTTTCTTCAGACAAGAGGATAATATCTACTTCAGGCAAGAGACGAACAGCTAGTTCTAATGATACAGGAATTAGGGCAGAAGTTAGAATCTTCTCCATTGTAACCTACTCATATATCTCCACTCCAACTTTTACAATTCTATTTCTTCCACAAAAATGACCTACTAGGAGATAAAGTTTTATTTAGGGTGGTCAAAAATGTTTTCTGATTCCTTACCTGGACATTGAGCTAGGCATTTAAAGTCCTCAGTTCTTTCATTCTTTATCCAAGTTGTCTAGCTTGTGTATCACAACAAATCAACCCCCACAGTCTTCTTATTCTCACTAAAATACTATTTGTCAGAAACTACCTGGACACCCAAAGACTTGCCTTCTTTAGGCACTTGGTTACCAATGTCTACATACATAAACGTTTTGTCACTGTATGTCATAGGCTACCAATGTTCCCTTTTCACCAATGACATCTGAGGCCTTACTGCCCTTGAGTCTAATCAGATAAGGAACTAATTCCAAATTCCCATCCTTAAAATTCTGTTACCCAGGAACCAACTCCAGTATCAATATTTATACCAATTAGGGTTCAATTAAGAAAAGAGGACCACTAAAAGTATTAAGGGATAAGGAATTCATGACAGGAATTCAATATCCTTGTGTGAGATGCTGGGCAAAGAAGGACCTGAAAACCCATTTACTAAACAGCCCTCACACATATGAATAAATTGGTGCTTGCAGAAAGCTAGATACACGTAGCTGGTGGGATTGGATCATAAATGGAACGAAAGTAGAAATTTATGGAAAGTGCTTGATTATTCTTGGCTACACCCTCTGTGCAATTGCACATCATCACTGTTGATGAGCAGGACTGGTATCCGTGGAGAGCTAGCCATGGAGCCAGGGAAAGTGAGGAGATACCAAAAATCTCTGGTGTTGCTGTGTTTACCTTTCACTGCCTGAATTTCAGAAGATAGCAGCTGCTGTTTCACATTTGCTTCCCACAGCTTATGCATATTTCTCTCATGAGCAATCTTAAATTGGAATCTGACAGGGAAGGGGCACAGAATTCCAACTTAGCTAAGTGGTTACAGTACAAAACCACCAAGGGACCTTTTATCATCTGTACCTGGTCAATAGAAGAGCATAGTCAATAATCAGTTAATATTTTAAGTATTAGATAAGTTGCTTAATGCATGGAAAATAAATGAGCCAATGAATTGATTAAAAATCTCAGGTGGATACTTTTTACTATGGCAACATGATTGCATTAAAAAAATTTACTATAAAAGACAAAAGGGAAGGAAGAAAATTATGACAGGATAATCACATCTAAATGTATTAAAATATAGTAATAACATATTTTATTACAAATTTATTATAAATACAAATATTATATCTGGAATTATCAAACTATTGAGTTACTGAGGCAAGAATAAAAAGACCAGCAGAAGATATGAATGAAAACAGAACCATGTACATATTGAAATTTAACATATAAAGAAATAATTTTAAAATTCTGAAAAGATAAATCATCAACTATGTTTTGAAAAGAGATTAGAATTAGAGACAAAAAATATTTAGTTGTCTTACTTAGCTTTTTATACCAAAGTAAATTTCAGATGTGTTAATTGTAAAAATAAACACATATACAAATAAAATATATGTTGTTATATAATAAAGCTATGCAGACACCCTAAGTTTGAAAGTGATGTAAGATTGTGCCAAAGATAATATAATATATATTGGTTTAATTTAACATTTTAATCTTCCACATGTAAACAATTTATTAAATATAATGGATTTATAGCAAAGTTTTAGTATTTCAAATGTTCTCAAATAACTCGTGCAAAGAGATGTTTAAGAAATTTTAGAAGGGAAGAGGAAATTACAACAAATAAAAAACAGTACAAGAAAACAAAAAGTATGTTCTAGTCAATCAAAAGCCTACTATTAACAATTCTACTTATAAGTGTAGAACCTGGAGAAAACTTTCAAATATAGGCAAAAAATATTCACAAGTATGTCAAAATATTTTATCTAATTTTTGAAAACCTAAAATAATATAAATATCAGTTAATGAATGGATAAGTGAAATGAAGATGAAGATTTTATTGCATTTAAAAAGGGAATAATATCCATAATGTAACAGTATAAGTAGATATCTAATATTAAGATCAAATGAAAAATTGGCTATAAACAAATGCACAGTATGTTACAATTTATATAAATTAAAAATTACAGCTCCAATTCCCACCAATATTATTGAATTTAAATTATAAATTTAAACTTAAGAAAGGCTTTAACGTCACTATCAATGAAGATAAGGAAAGAATAGGAAAATTTCATTGGTAGTACTCATAAGTCATTTCAACTTGAATATCTCATGTGTTTGATTAAACCTGTTATGTAAGATAAATAAATTATTACAGCAATAATTATTAATCCCATATTTTGGTAATAGATATTTCCTATATGTTTCCTTGCTTCAATTTTTTTAAACCAAGGGAAAATTCAGAAATTTAAAATTGGGATGTTGGTTGTGGGGGGCAAACAGTGTTAACAAATCCCCCAGAATGTAACTTAACTGAACTAAAGTTACCCATAGAAACAATCTCTCTGGCAAGAACACACTGGTTTTCTTTGCTGAAGCAAACTGACTTGTAAATTAATGAGACAGGAGTTCCTTTCTAGACTTCACTTGTTCTTAGCCAAAAGGCCAAGAAGCGATTAGGAGTCCCTATCTAATATATATATTTTAAACACATAGAGCACTCGCACTCGTAGCTGTTTGGTTCTGACACCATAAATGATGTCATAAATGACACCATCAAACCAGAAGATGCCCAGCAGGCAGGGCCCAGAGGTCGTAGAAAGAGCCAAATCAATTGTGGAGAGGATGGCCAGAAAGTAGAACATGGGATCCCGGAGAGACCGCTCCGCCTTGATGTCGAGCAGAATTGTGGTGTTGCCCAACAAAGCCATGAGGTACACAGAGCAGAAAGGCAGAGAAATTCAGGCATGCAACTTTTCCAGTCCTGGAATTCCAATAAGGAAAAATGTGTCTGGGTGAAAAGTGCTGCTATTGTTGTATATCATCTTGTTACATCTGAAGGGAAGCTGCTTCTCCTATTGGAAGCCAAAAAGAAGCTGTCTCTCCTAAAAGGAAAAGGGGAACCTTGAATAAGAAGGTTGGTACAAAAATGATTAGCTTAGTGCTTAAGTTTAGAATGAAAATTAAATGGTTTACTGTCTGGAAAGACATGTTAAGTTACCTCTTATATTAAATATGAGCCATAGTCATTTGAATAGACCATATTTTTTTAAAAAGCACCTCAGTCCTTATATTGATTTAATTCTCATTTTTAACGTAAGGCTGTTCAACAAGCACACTGTAGAATTCTAAGAGATAAAACTTTATATTATGTTGAAACTTTATGTATGCCCTGTACCTTCTGTGAATCCCCTGACTGATGAGGCACACATGAAAAATCAAAGTTACACACAAAGACTGGCAGGCATAATATAAAAGGAAACAGGTAGGCAAAAAAGTTAAGTCACAGACACAGATGTAATAGACACTTCTATATTCAGAAACAACAAAATTTCTTCTAATGATACATCGATCATTTATTGCCACAGAGACAGGTATGGAAATACCAAGATCAAGTCTAATATCCTGTCAAAAAGGCAGCAACAGAACATCAGAGACACAGATGGTGACAAACAAAAGCACAGGCTCTCTGAGATGCCCACTCAGGAGCAGCCACAGCCATTAATAGGGATTGAGGCATATGCCTCTATACTCCATGAAGTCCATAAGGAATGATAATACAAACCCTTCTGTAGATTTTCATGAAGACTCAGTTTTCCCAAGACCATCCCACTTCATGGGGTCTCAGTGGCCTGGTGGTGGTGTTTTCCAATAGCATTTATTAATATCGTTCAATCTGTTTTCCATATAAGTTCTAATGAGAATATCTGTCAATTTTACAACTACTTCAGAGCTACCACTTACTGAGTTCCTTCTCCCTGACTAATTAGGTGACTAGAAATGTGGATAGAGAACAATTTAGAAGTCTCAGAAGTTGTAAACCTACAGAGGGCATTTTCAGTGGCACAAAGATGTCTGAAATAGCAGAGTCTAATTGGAAAAACTATTATCTAATTGCCTAAATGAAATATAGATGGAAACTTTTGCAACACCATTAAAATGATGGAGATGCAACTAATACACTTTTATAATCAAACAATGAAATGAAGAGACTTTCTCTAGGTCACCAACTTTAGGCAGAAAGGTTAAAGATCAAGGTGAAGTAGCCCAGACTCTTATTTTATTCATTTTTTTAAAAAAGATTTTATTTATTTATTCATTTATCCCCCCCTTGCTGCTTGCGCTCGCTGGGTCAGCCAACCACACCGTGCGGGCGGGCTTGCCTTCACCAGGAGGCCCCGGGAACCGAACCCGGGGCCTCCCATATGGTAAACGGGAGCCCTACTGATTGAGCCACAGCCGCTTCCTTTATTTTATTCTTTATATCACTCCATCTTTCTGACAATTTATCAAAGTGTGAAACATAGCAAAATGAAAAAATAAATAAATATTACATCTTTTCTGAGATGACAAAAAGAAACAGAGAGATAGGTATATCTGTATTGCTCAATGTCTCCTTTATTTATGTTTTTTAAGACCTGAGGCATCCCTCAGAGCCCTTTGCCCAATGGCAAGATATTGGTCAAAATCAAGGGCTCTAAATACCCTGACTCTCACCTTCGGGTCACCTCTAGCTGTGCATTCTCAATAGTATATCACTGCTAATTCATAGTGCTTAAGAAATCCATTGCATTCATTAAAATCAATAGCAGAAGCAGAGATTATACTTTATCAAACAACCTTATAATTAGTTTTCAGATCAGATTTAAATGCCATATATGTTCCAGATGTTTTTAATACCCCATTTCCATTTAAAAGTTGCCAGTCTTTTCCCCTGAAAGATTTACAAAGTGAACTACATGATGCACATCAAACCAAGAAGTTCTCAGCCACCTCTGCTCACTTCTCTTTCATTTGATTATAATACATACTTAAATCAAGACAAAATTCATGAGTGATGTTGCATTTTTCCACAGCAGTAGAGACACAAGAAAAACACCAAGCAGCACAACTGTCTTCTTTTTCTATACTGTCTAAGAAAGGCAGTTTTATATTAAGGATTTAGCTGCTTAGACCAGTTGGAAAAATTATTTCAGTTTTTTTCTCTAAATGGTGCTCTGGGATCAAATCCTCTGAGAATGCTAACAAAACTCCTAGACTCTTACAAAGGGAAACAAAAGCAAAAAAATCAAGTGAAATGGATGGAAATTTATATACAGAAAAGTGCAAATATGGGGACTTAAACAAAAGAAGTTATTATAATTTACATATGACATATATAAAGATAGACACATTTCATCTCAAAATAGTGAGATGTGCAGCAAAATTATATGGGTTAGTATTTTCTAGATAAAATCGTACTTGACCCATATGAAATACCAACGTTCAAACATATCAACTTGCCATCGGAGACTACATTTTCAGCCTTAGTCCTCACTAGTCCTCTTCACTAACTAGGAGCTATAGAACCACTGAATGCCGAGTGCTATGTATCCAGATCTGTAAGTCTTTGATCAAACAATACCCTGTCCATGATATTCCCCCTCATTCCCAACTCCAACTAGGTTTTTATACCTATAATACAAAGCCCATATACCAAGTGCTAAAAATCTCCCATCCTGGAATCAGTCTTCCTCAGTTTGGATTCTGGATTTCCAATACACTAGCTATGTCTCCTGGAATAATTTTACTAACAATCTATATGCCTCAGTTTCCTCAGCTGGAAAATTATTAATGATAATAATGCCAACAACATAAGATTGTACTGAGGCTTAAATTAAATAGTGCATATAAGGCACTCATTTTAAGTCATATCTGTACATGTATCTGATTATCACTAGAATGAAATCATTTCAAGTAGAAAAATTAGATCTCTTTATTATATACTTGAACAGACATCTAAGACTATACTGAAGTAAAGGCACCTTCAGTCTTAGGATATAAAACACAGACTATGATTCATGGATTTTAAATTCTTTATCTGACTCTGTATTTCCAGTTATAGCAAACAAAACTTGAATTTGACTCACTGAAAATTAAAAATTTCATAAACTCATTTATTTGTATATGCTATTGTCTTGGAAATCTTGAGCATGAAACTGATAAGTTCAGTCAGTTAATTTTAGAACTTGGACTGAGAAACGTGAGGCAAAGTCATATACCTTTTTTTCTTCTGGTTGTGAATGAGGAAAGCATCTATATCTGACAGCTGCTTTGATAAGTCTTGGACCACGTCAGGAACCAGACTTAGGATTAAAGATGAGTTTCAAATGTCAACTGTGAAATAAATTTATTCCTTGTTGACAAAGAATCAGACCAGCTTCCTGGTGACAAGGAATGCAGAGGAACATCTTTACTATTTTAAGTTTACAAAAAATTTCCTTTAATGCTTAAAGTTGGTTAGAGCACGTTTTCTTTACTTATAATCAATTGTCCTAAAGATACATATTTAACAACTTTTTTTCCCCATGAGACCTACCCACCAGAGGTCTTTATACTATTTTTTCAGTAGAGACGGCCTTTACCTACCGTATCATTAGGTAGAAGTTATGTGCACAGTGTGTTCAGTGTTTTTTTTACATGTTAACCTATTTAATCTTTAAACAACCATACGGCATAGGCACTATGTTTGTTTTTATATTACTCAAATGGAAAATGTGAGCAAAAGAAATATTAAGTAACTTTCTCAAAGCCATACATCTAGTAAGTAGCTGAGCTGGGATTTGAACCCAATGTTGATACTAAAATTTCTGCTCTTAATTATTTTATTATACTGTCTCCTCATTCTGTTTTTGGACTCTAAGCCTGTTTCATGTTTCAGCAAGGCCGATGAATGATCCAGAGAGGGTTGTAAAGCTTTACTTTACTTACCATACATGCACAGAGACTGTATGTGTACTCAAAAATACACATAATGAAGTTGGCGTAGTTTCCTCTGAATGCCAACTAAGGCATTTCAAACCTGCCCTTTGCTTCAATGAATGTGTTTCTGTAGTAGTAACAGTTGTTCTTGTTTCCATCCTTAAAGACAGGATGCTGAGGAGTTGATATAAGCAGAATTTAATATCAGTATGTATGGTTCTGCATGAATCTATAATCCCAATGATTATGGCTAATAGTGTTTCTTCCTCATTTTCCCATTTATGGGCTC
Organism: Tolypeutes matacus; assembly: GCA_026826555.1. Lineage (NCBI taxonomy): Eukaryota > Metazoa > Chordata > Mammalia > Cingulata > Chlamyphoridae > Tolypeutes > Tolypeutes matacus. Next base: position 478,666 of record JAKSZT010054377.1, on the reverse strand, counting down.
TCAGGGTATAATCCCAGACCTAGCCTGAGACTACCTGAAGTCCAGACAAATATTATTTGTCCTATCACCATTTACTCCCATTTAGAAGAGGAAACTAAGATTTGTGGGAAATGGCTAGAAATTACCATAAACCAGGAGTTCTTAACCTGGGGTCCATGGACCCCAAGGGATCTGTTGAAAGATTTCAGGGGGTCTGTGAGCTTCAATTGCAAAACATCAGTTTATTATCTTTATGTTCTCTGACCTGTAACTAAAATCTAGCATTTCCTTCACTATGAATGTATGCAATACATAAATTACAGTAGTATTCATTTCACCTGACTTGCAAAGGAGTCCATGGAATAAAAAAGATAAAGAACCCCTTCCATAAATAGATCAAGTTTATTTCTTCAGAAAGAATAAAATTTATGTTACATTTAAAAACCAATGGAATGTCCTGGTCTAGTGGATATAAGCATATCTTATCAACCAGCAAGCAGGGTCTTCTTATTTCTACCTCTGACTTTACTCCTGCAGTGAAAAAATGGACCTGAGACAAATGTAGCCCTGTGTTAGAAAAGGAGTTTCTGAGGTCTATATATCTTGCAAAACAGCTGGGATGACTATCCCCAAACATCACACAACACTGTTTCTCCCACTTACATTTTGTTAAGAAACAGGAAGATATGGATCAATCAAGGGAACACATTAAAACTTCAGGGGAGACACAGAATTTGAAACAACTAAACAAAGAAGTTCAAACAAACCTTCTAAAACAATTCAAGGAGATGAAGCAATATATGGGTAATAAGCTAAAGTATATGAAGAAGGCAATATGTGAGCATAAAGAAGACTTTTACAGTATAAAAGGAAACATAAAGAAGGAAAGCTAAAAACTAACATGGGACTCTATAAGACAGTAAACTTCACGTAAAACATTAATATGTTTGATATTACATATATAAGACTGTTTTTACAAAATATAAATACAAATATACTAGAGAGAAGGAAAAAAAATGGCAGCTATGTACGGCAAGTTAAGCATAGTGCAACTGAGAGGTGATGAGTTTTGTTTGTTTGTTTATTATTATTATTATTGGAATGATGAAAGTGCTCTAAGAATGATTGAAGTGATGAATGTACAAATATGTGATTACACAGAATACTGTTGATTGTACACTTTGGATGGATTATAATATGTATCAAAAATTTATTTGTTAAGAAAAATAAATAAATTTTTAAAACTTCAAGAAAAAGAAGTTATGGAGATGAAAGACACAAAAATGGAGATGAAAAATACACTAGAGGCATACAACAGCAGATATGAACAGACAGAAGAAAGAATACGTGAACTAGAAGAAAACAGGACAATGAAAATCATACAGTTAGAAGAACAAATATAGAAAGAAAAGAAAAAAAATGAGCAGTGTCTCAGAGATTTGAGTAACAGAACAAAGCACGCAAACATATGCATCATGGACGTCACAGAAGGAGAAGAGAAGAGAATAGAGACAGAAAGAATATTTGAAGAAATAGTGGCCCAAATTATCCAACTCTTATGAAAGATGTAAATATAAATATCCAAGAACAACCTACTCCATACAGAAGAAATCTTAAAACACCCACTATGAGACACATACCAAGCAGAATATCGAGTGTCAAAGATAAAGAGTTAATTCTGGAAGCAGCAAGATAAAAGTGATTTGGCACATACAAGAAATCCTCAGTAAGTCTACTTGTCAATTTCTCATCAAATCTTGGATGTGAGAACACAGTGGTATGATAGCACTGAAAGTTAAAAATTGCCAGCCTCAAATTATTTAACTGGAAAAACTGTCCTTCAAAAATAGAAGAGAGTTTAAAATATTCAGAGTCTGCAACTGCAGGCAAGATAGTTCCATCTATCTGCCCCATGGGATCTAAGCCCCTTCTCAATGAGAAACAGAGTTGGCATCACCATCCCAAATCCTCAAGATTTAGGAATGAACAATGAACTAAAGTAGACTTATTATTATTCTAGCAATGGAAGAACTTTTATTATTTATATAAAGGCATTGACCACCAGAGATTTGGGGGGTGGGGTGGGGGGAGAGTGGAAAAATGAGTGCAACATGGGGACATTTTCAGGACATAGCAATTGTCCTGTATGACCCTGCAATGATGGATACAAGTCATTATAAATTTTTTCATAACCATAAAATTATGTAAAGCAGAGTGTAAATATAATGTAAACTATAGTTCACAGTTAGTAGCAATGCTTCAATATGTGTTCATCAATTGTAACAAATGTACCACACTAATGAAGGACGCTGTTAATGTGGGAAAGTGTGGGAGGGGGAGGGGATTGGGCATATGGGAATCCCCTATGTTTTTTTATGTAACATTTATGTAATTGAAAGCTTCTGTAAAAATAAAAAACTAAAAATATATGTATATTCACAAACAGTCTTTGAGAGAGTTAGTTAAAAAAAAAAAAAAAACTGCCCTACCAGAATTACCAAAGGGAATTCTGTGGTTTGAAAGGGAAAGTCAAGGAGAAAGTGGCTTGGAATAATAAGAATAATTGAAAATCATCAGTGTGGGTAACTAAAAGAATAAATGTAAACTCAATAGTACTGTATCCTCATTATACAAGTCTACTCTTCAATTCCTTTTAGTTTCAGAATACAATTGAAAAAGAAAAAGGCATATTACATTATAATGGACATGCAAAATATAAAGTAATAAAGCGGGACAAAAACACCATAAAGAGGAAGACACAGAGGGATATGGCAGCAGAGAACATGTATGATATTGAAGCTAAGTTGGTATCATTTCAAATTAATACAGTATAGGTGTAGGTTGTGTAATAAAAGCTCTGTGGTAGCCACAAAGAAAGTATTTTTAAAATACGCAGAAACAGAAATGGGAAAGAGTTCAGTCAAATACATCAGAAAAGATCAAATATAAGGAAGAGGAGGATGCAATAAAGGAGAAGAGAGACAAAGTAACGATATGACATATAGAAACCAAAGGACAAAATGGATGAAATAAGTACTGTCTTTACAGTAATAACACAAAATATTAATAGATTAGACTCTCCAATCAAAAGACACAGATTGGTAGAATGGATACAAAGAATGATCCTATTAAATGTTATTTACAAGAGACTCACCTTAGACCCCAAACACAAAAATGAAAGGATAGAAACAGTTATTTCATGCCAATAGTAACAAAACAGCAAAAAGGAGCTGAGAGAGCTATATTAATATTGGACAATACATATTTAAGTCAAAAGCTTTTATAAAAAAGAAGGATGCTATATATTAAAAAGGGATAATCCACTAAGAAGAAATAACAATCATAAATTCTTATGTTCCTAACCATGGTGTCCAAAAATGCATGAGACAAATAGTGTCTACACTAAAAGGAGAAATATACAAATAAAATGATAGTTGGAGTCTCCAAACCTCCATTATCATCAATAGATAAATTATCTAGACTAAAGATCAATAAGAACTTGAATAATAAGATAAATGAACTATACCTAACAGACATATACACAACATTGCAAGCCAAAACAGGAGGATATACATTCTTATCAAATGCATATGGCTCATTCTCCAGGTTAGACCACATGTTGGGACACAAAACAAATCTTCAAAAGTTTAAAAAAGATTGAAATTATACAAATCACTATATCTGAACATAACAAGAATGAAGTTGGAAATCAATAACAGATGGAACTCTGGAAAATTCATAAATACATGCAACTTAAACAACACACTTTTGAATAATCAGGGAATCAAAGAAGCAATCGCTAGGGAAATCATTAAACATCTTGAGATGAATGAAAATGAGAAACCAGTATATCAAACCTATGGTATACAGTGAAAATTATATCCCTAAACACTTACATTAAAAAGGAAGAAAGCTATCATAGATTGTACACTTTGGATGAATTGTATGCTTTATTATTAGTATGTATCAATAAAATTGATTCATTAAAAACAAGGAAGACAAAGTTAAAATTAAAGGCCCAAGTACATATCTTGAGAAAATAGAAAAGATGCAAATAAATAAAATCAGAAATGAGAGAGGGGATATCATCACTGACCCTACAGGAAAAAAGAAGATATCATAATAGGATACTTTGAAAAATTGTATGCAAACAAAATGGACCATTTAGATGGAATGGACAAATTTCTAGAAACACATGAGCAACCTACATTGACAAAAGAAGAAATAGAAGTCCTCAATAAACCAATGACAAAGAGTGATATTGAATTAACCATCAAAAACCTCCCAACAAAGAAATGCCCAGGACCAGGCAGATTCATAGGTGAATTCTAACAAGCATACCAGAAAGAACTAATATCAATCCTGTTCAAACCCTTCCAAAATGTTGAAGTGGAATTAATATTCCCTAACTAATTTTTATGATGCCAACATTACCCTAATACCAAAGCCACATAAATATGCCACACACACACACAAATTCAGACCAATCTCTCTAGTGAACTTGGATCATCAGCCAAATACTTGATAATCATACCAACAACACTTCAAATGTACTATACACCATGATCAAGTGGGTTTTACCCTAGGTATGTAAGGATGGTTCAACATAAGAAAATCAATCAATGTAAAACACCACATTAACAGATAGAGGGGGGGGGAGGAATCACATGATTAACTCTATTGATGCAGAAAAGTCATTCAACAAGTTACAGCATTCTTTCTTGATAAAAACACTCAAAGCTTAGAAATAAAAGGACAATTCCTCAATATGATAATGCGTTCATATGAAAAATACACAGCTAACATCATAATGATGAAAGACCGAAGGCTTTCCCTCTAGGATCTGTAATAAGACAAGGATGTCCACTTGCACCACTCTTATTTAACATTGTATTAGAAGTACCTGCTCAAGCACTTTGGAAAGAAACAGAAATAAAAAGAATCCAAATTGGAAAGGAAGAAGTTAAACTCTCACTATTTGCAGATGGCATGATCCTATACATAATGTACCAAAAATTTACAAAAATCTTCTAAAGCTGATAAACAAGTTCAGCGGTGGCAGGATATAAGATTAACATGCAAAACTCAATAGCATTTCTATACATTAATAATGAGCAATCTGAGGAGGAAATCAAGAAAAAAGTCATTTACAATAGAAACTGAAAGAATCAAACATATAGGAATAAACTTAACTAGGGAGGTAAAGGACTTGTACAGAGACAACTAAAAGTTGCTAAAAGTAATTAAAAAAAACATAAATAAATGGAAGGATATTCCATGTTCAAGTGCTGGAAGAATAAATATCATTAAGATGTCAATTCTATCAAAATTGATTTACAGATTGAATGCAATCACAGGGAAAGTTTTAACAGCAATTTTACAGAAATTTAAAAACGAACTATCAAAAATTTTTGGAAGATAAAGGAGCCCCAAATAGCCAAAACATCTTGAAAAAGAAAAATGTAATTGGAGGAAGCATCCTAACTGACTTTAATGTGTCCTATAATACTACAGTGGTCATAATTGCATGGTATTGGCACAATGCTAGAAATACTGATGAAAGGAACTGAACTGAGAGTTTAAGTATAGGCCCATGCATACTTGATCAGGCCACCAAGCCCACTCAACTGGGACAGAATAATCCCTTCAACCAATGGTGCTGGGAGAACTGGATAGCTATATCCAAAAGAATGAAAAGGAATCACCATCTCATGCCCTAAACAAAAATTTACTCAATATGGATCAAAGACCTAAATATAAGAGCAAAGACCATAAAGCTCCTAGAAGATAATGTAGGGAAGCATCTTGTAGTAGGAAATGGTTTCATAAACTTTATACCCAAAACATGAGCAATGAAAGTAAAAATAGATAAATAGGACCTCCTCAAATTTGAAAACTTTTGTGCTTCAAAGGAGTTTGTCAAGAAAATGGAAACGGTGCATACACAATGGTAGAAAATATTTAAGAACCACTTATCCAATAAAGATATAATAATATCCAGCATATATAAAGATATCCTACATCTCAAAAAGAAAAAGAAAAGCATCCAATTTGAAAAATGGGAAAGAGATTTGAATAGACACTTTTTCAAAGAGGAAATACAAGTGGAAAAACACACTTGAAAAGATGTGCAACATCACAAGCTATTATTAGGGAAATGCAGATTAAAACTACAATGAGCTTTCATCTTACACCTATTAGACTGGTTTCTATTAAAATAATAAGAAACAGAAAATTACAAGTGTTAGTGTATGGAGGAATAGTAATACTCATCCAATGCTGGTGAGAATGTAGAATAGTGCAGCCACTATTAGAATGGCCATTGTTGGGCATGTTCTGTCAGTTCCTCAGGAAATTAAATATAGAGGTACCATATGATCTGGCACTTCAACTACTAGGAATATACACAGAAGAACTGAAAGCAGGAGTGTGAACAGATACATGCACACCAATGTTCATCACAGCGTTATTCACAATTGCCAAAAGTTAGAAGCAACCCAAATGTCCATCAACAGATGAATGGATAAACAAAATGTGGTATATACATACGACGGAATATTACTCAGCTGTAAGATGGAATGAAGTATTGACACATGTGAAAACACGGATGAATCCTGAAGACCTTATTTTGAGTGAAGTAAGCCAGGTACTAAACAACAAATATTGCATCATCTCATTGAAATAAAAATATTGAGCAGAATCACAGAGGTAGAGTCTGGAATAGATTACTATGAGAAGCTTGATATGATATCCTAAGTGTAGATAATTTGGAATTTATGCTGCTTGGTGATCTCTGAGCTTCCCTGATCTACTGTTTTGTGGCTGGCATTAATTTGGAAAATTTTCAGCCATTATTGCTTCAAAAATTTCTTTTCTTCCATTTCCTTTTTTGTCTACCTCCAGTACATGAAATTGTCGAACAAATTGAACATTCACTTCCTCTTTTTTCACTCATGTTTTCCCTTTACATTTCAGTTTAAGAAGATTCTATCAACATATTTTCAATCTCATAAATTCTTTCCTTAGATGTGTCCAGTATACTTATGAAACCATCAACAGCATTCTTATTTCTGATACAATATTTTTTAATCTCTCCTATTTCTTTTGGATTCTTTCTAAGCATTTTCATCTCTCTATAAAAATTACCCACCTGGTTGTGCATAATGTCTTCCATTTCCACAAGAATCCTTACCACCTTAGTCACATTATTTATCATTCCAGGGCCAATAATTTAAAAATCTCTCTCATATATGAGTCTATTTCTGATGCTTAATTATTGATTTGGCCTCTCTGGTTTGCTTGGTCCTTACCCCATAGAAATAATGGGTTTGAGGTTAGGTGGGAAGACTATGTAGGTGTTAACAACAAGCATGTGGATACATGGAAATATTTTTTAACAAATCAATTAGTGAGGAAGTATAAGATAAGAGGGTGTATGGAAAACAAGCATGACTCTAGCATGGGAGACACAAGTGCTCACTGCTTTGTGATGGACATCGTGGGATTTAAGGTGGAAGAGAGCAAGGATGATATAGCTATAGGAGAATCCAACCAATACCAGAAAAGGACAAATAGGAAACAACCAAGAGCCCGTATACAACTCAACTTGAATATCGTCAGAGGCCATTTTAAAGATGTTTGCATGCTCACAGTAGGTGTGTAAAATCATGTAAGGCTCACTAAATTGAAGTACACGTTTACATGACTAAATATTAAAACCTGCATTAAAATAAAACATAAGAACTATCCAAATTGAACGATGGTGAGGACAAACCCAAGAAATCATTAAGCAGAGATAGGCAGATATAAATACCTACACACAGCCACACTGACATATAGAAACTCAGTCAGATAAAATATCCATATCCACATAATGATACAGTGTTTCAAATGCCTTAAGTATTTTTCATTCGATACTGATTTTCACATGAATTCAAATTTTAAAAAGTCATCCACAAATTCCCTTTATATTCTCACTAAATTATTCAGCAAACGTTTATAGATTAAACACCATCAAGCAAACCCAAAACGAAGAGGGGAACAGAGAGATTGAACAAGCAGAGAAGTTCAGGGCCAAAACATTTGTCAGAGGAATATGAATTCCTTTGTCACTTTGATCATGGTGACACTGGTTACCTGCAAATTTTCCTTCACATCTGAGATTGATTATAAAATCCTACCTAAGGAGGTGTGGGGGCCAAGATTGCATTAGTGTAGGACGGCACACACTGCAAGCTCCCAGAGCAAGGCGGATTGGGGACGGGGCCCTGCCCTGGGGTCTGTGCTGTGCACGCATGGAGTGAGAAGCTTGGGACATCTATCTGCGCGGATCGGTGGTGTGGACAGAACGGTGGAGATTCGTGAGTTTTGAGGCTGCCGGTGGAGGTTGGCACAGGTGGCTGAGCCCCGCGGTTAGGGAAAAATAAAATAAAATTAAATAAAACGGCCACTTGGAACCGCGGGTGGGGCGAAAAAGTTTTATTTTCTAGGGATCTGGCTGCCAGGCGCCCCTTGGACCTTGTGTGAACAAAGCAAACAAGCTAATCAGCACCCAGTGAATTGGAGGGGGATTTTGGTTGGGAAACGCAGCTGATTTCCCTAGCCACCCAGGGATAAGACCCAGGCCGCTGCAGAGCCAGGAGGAAGGGACACTTCCCAAAAAATGGAGGGTTCTGTTGGAAGACAGGGAAGGGTAATGTATATTTTTAGACATCGATCTGGCTGCCTGCACCGCCCCATAGCTTTGGGGAGCAGATAAGCCGACCTGAAGCAGCATTAGCCTGAGAGCAGATGCGAATCTGCACTCAAACTGATTTACTGAGCAGCCCGGTGACACTCAAGCTCGGCACCAGAAGGGGCAGAATCTGCCGTCTTTAGCACTCCTCAGTGACTAATATCAGAGATTCAGTTAACCTGGGGAGTCCGGAAAGTGGGACGTGCTTGATTAATTTCCAGGGGCCCAGCTAGGGTCCCTTCTGTAAGGGGGTTGGTCTAGAGGAGGAATTATTTTGGGTCCTGCATTTGGTTAAAAAAATAAAAATAAAAAAAATAAAAAAAAAGTGAGGTCACCTCAACAAATGAAAAATAAATTCTTTTTAATTTAGTTTAATAGCTAAAAGCTGCTTCAGGACCTGCATATAGAACCCTGTGGGGAAATTCATTGATAAACACAAGCAGGCAGGAAGGATCTATGTGGACCCTAGGGGAATCATTGACCCCCCTTAACTCTGTTTGACTGCTTGCCTGTGTGGATCTTTGGTTTCTCTCTGTTACTTTCTGGTCTATTGCTATTATTTCCTTTTTCCTCCCCCCTTCCTTTTTCCTTCTATTTTTTTTTTTTTAAATAGGTGCTGCCAGCTTGTCGCTTCTTTGCTGGGCTTCTTATTCAGTAATTTCCCACTCGCTGTATATATTGATTCGGTATTACAAACTATCGCTTATCCTTCCTGCATCTTTCTGCCTTCTGTTTTCTGTTATGGCTCTTAGAGACAACATTTTTTCATAGGTCCACAACTTAAGAGTGTCAATTTCTAGCCCATCTATTTTGTTTTCTTCTTCTTCTTTTTTCTTTTTTTTTTTTATTAGTATTAACTTTTTCCTTTCAGACTTTTCTTTACTATTTCACTCCCTCCTCATAATTCTAGGCTTCTAAATCACTATATATATATATTCCTCCGTTTGTTTTCCCAGTCGATTGTAGGAACTCCATATTTTTTCCTAGTACTCTACACTTCCTACACAAGTTAAATATTCATCTCCTTAAGTCTCATTTTGCCCCTCTTCTAACTTTTATCAATATTTCTATTATCCTTCTGCCCTCCTTACATCTTTTGATTCCTCTGGCCCTAACCTTTTGCCTTCAAGGGAACATAGAAAGAAGCAAGGAAATAAAATAAGAAGAAAAACTGCCAAAGAGAAAACTTAACTCACACGCAGAACCAACAGCTAAATAAAATTCTAGAGCATAGAGAAAAGCTAATCAACTGAACAAACCCATCAAGATAATATGATGACCAGAGGGCAACAGAAAAATACAAATGACTCTGAGAAACTGGAAAATATGGACCAGTCCAATGCACAAAATAAAAACCAGGAAGCAATGCAGTACATCGAACAACTAATCAAAGCTATCCAAACAAATATCATGGACCAACTTAAAGAACTGAAGGAAGAGATTAAGGATATAAAGAAGACACTGGGAGAACATACTGAAGAAATAGCTAACACACCTAAAAAGGTAATGGATATGATGGCGAACAAAGGCACAAGTAAAGAAATGAAAAAGATGCTGGACTCACATGGCAGCAGAATTGAACAGGCAGAGGAAAGAATTAGTGATATGGAAGACAATACAGTTGAAATCAAAGAGATTGTAGAAAA